>BLXT01007882.1:1417042-1419542 GCA_019648995.1 Plakobranchus ocellatus
TTCACTTCATACTTCATAGGAGTGACCGAAGGCCGTGCAGATCACACGAACGATAGACGTGAGGAAATCTTGCTGAGCTATTTTCGCATTGGCCATACGAAGGACTTGGACAACGGATTAACTTTGCCTCTGCTAGTAGCACATAACGACGTGTTTTCATCACAAAGTCTGGTCTGTTCGGGAAAATGAGGTCGGACTTCATATTTTTTTTTTCCGAGCGTTAAGTCTCTTTGGAGCGGGTTATGTTCGCATTAATTCAGCTCTCTGCTTCTCTCCATTTTTCTTCTTGTGTAAACGCTTTGAGGGCTCCTGATATATGAAGTATTGTCTTTTTTTTTTTTCATTGACAAAGGAAAAACATTCTCTTGTTTTGCTTTGAACCTTGCGTAATCAATTATTGTTGTTCTTCTTAGAGTGGTTCAGTCAAGTGGACACGTTTATATTGAAAGTTATGACTGTGGCATGACCATTTTTCTGTAAGGACCTTTCGTCGCGTCAGACTTGCACCAAACAACCCTTTGATCACTGTAGCATTCAAAGAGTTCTGCCTGATTTACCCTCCGTCTCTCACTCTATGCATAATGTTAATATTTATCGTTTGTGTGGTTAAAAAAATCACTTTATCATGAGTTTTTTACAATAACAAAACAGAAAAGATAACATTTTAAATGAATATCAACAGCATACACACTAATATTTCAAGTGGAAATGTATTCTTCCCTCTCACTTTTTTTTTTGTTTTTTTTTTTACATACTAGTGTTTTTAATTTGAGCAAGAATTGTCATTGCCGATAGAGCAGCACTGTGCTATTTTTTATTATTGACACGGAAATGGCTTTGCTCTCTGTAATTATGTTTGGCTCATAAAAGCTAGAAATGTTTTTCTACTCAACAGAACGAGTATTCGTGTCATATTCTGGAGTAAAGGGGTTGTAAAAAAAAAGCTCTTGCGCCAAAAAAAAAAAAAAGGAAAAGAAAAATCTAAATAAGCGTACAACTAATATCTGCAGATTTGGGAATAATCATAACGCTTCTTCTACAACTATCTTTATTTTCATGTTATTGTTTTTTCTTCTTCAGACAAGATCTGTCCAGCTTTTTTTTTTTTTTTTTTTTTTTTTTTTGCCTAAAGTATGACGCGCTCCAGTCACTGTATATTTTGATACATTGCATAATTGTGTCCACCTGGATCGATGCTGAAATCAAAAATGCCGTCCGATCTGCCGATAATTAAGTCTTTGAACGCAATTTCCGTTAAAGATGGTTCCTGGATTAAAAGTGGTTATCTCCACTCATCTGTGCCATTTGCTTTAAGGCTAAGAGAGTTTTCCAAAAAAGACGTTTTGTTTCGCTATGTTCTTTAAAAGAGAACCATAATGATCTTCTGGTCTTTTGTGTGGCACTAATTGTTGGCAATAAGTGATCTCAGACTGTTAGACTCCTCTTTAGACCAGGGCGTTGGTGTAGCGCTCGAACTCGCGACAGAAGGATCTTTTCATTTGAGGATGGGTTTGCTACCATTGTGCCACCAACGCCCCGTGTACTTGGTATAGCGATTCAATCAGGTAGACACAGTCTACAGGTCTTCTGTGTTTGGGTACTTAAAAGTCGTCAAGTCCAGCGTTTTCAATTAAGTATTGGTATAGATCCTCAGTGTTTGGACATCTAAATTTTATGTACTGTAGTGATATTGCAGTTCAATTTTGGACTCTCAGCGGCCAGACACTAAAATTATGGTTTCAATATAGTATAGTTTTCAATCCTCAGAGCTACACACCTAAAATTGAGTTCTTTGCAGAGATTCCAATAAAGTATTATTTTAGATATTTAATGTTTGAAGACCTAAACCTGGTCATTTGTCTCCTTAATTCACAAGCGTGATGCATACGTGATTTCAACAATACTTGTATTATATTTTTCTGTTTTCGTAGGCACCTTACTAATTCAGAAAATATACACCATCTAAATATGACAAGCTATGATATACTAGGCCAACATAGTCTTGTGAGGCTATGCAATGCAATTTCACCTTTATTAAATCAGTCTATATAAATAATGATGCACATTAATTGATATTCTTATCTGCTGTCAGATAAAAAAGAAAAAAAAAATGGAGAATGCACATGAGGGTAAACAATATCATGTTATAACACTATCACCAATATGAGATTCAATCATGCATGTCAGGCATGAAGATTACAATCAAAAACAAGCGCCAGCGACAACATCTCCTTTTTTCCCCTTTATAAGCAATGAGTTATTTCAACTTATGTTGCACAAAAACTGTTTCTGAGGGGACTTATTTTTTTTTTAGCCGTTATTGCCTGGCTTTCTCAGATTCTTTTTGTAATTTCTACGCAATAGTTCATCTTAACATGGTGCAAATAAAATAACAGGCCATGATGTCGAATCATCTCTCTTTCATTTTGCTCAATGAGTTCGTTGACATCATCACTACAAGGTCATACAATTTATTCAAATAAATCTCACTTATTGAAAT
>BLXT01007882.1:1422042-1429267 GCA_019648995.1 Plakobranchus ocellatus
CTGCTCTGTAATGGCTTGTGAAGTGAATTCATATCCGTTAATCGTTTTTTTAAAATAATGGGGCTATCAAAGAGAAATAATATGTGCAATAGATGAAAAGCGACCTCTGCAGCTCTTTTAGACGTCAAGGCTCGAAGGATGCAAAACTTCGGCATGTGATCCTGGAACACCAGGATCCATTTCTTGTTGGATCCACTGGGCATGCTTTGCATGTCATTTAGGTCCACATGACCCCTTGACGAGAATTTCTTGGTGAGTATTGGACGAACGACAACATACTTCGTCATCGGCCTTTTCGTTTCTTTTGGTATTCTTGACAAAGTGACCTGGACAGCTCAATAGGCTTAGTTGGAATGTTTGCATATTTCGTTTTTTGTTCTTTTAGCATGCGGTATTTTCCGCCATGGGGATTATTAGTTGCTGCTTCCAGGGCATTCATGGTCACACTTTAGAATTACTCCTTTTTTGTTTTCCTTAAAATGATCCGTGAGGTTTTGTGTAAACCTTTCTTCGATAGACATCTTGACTTTGCTCAGGGAAGAGGAAGAATAAAGTAACAAGCAGTGATCCAGGCACTTTTGAAAACTAAACCGTATTCATTAAAATTGGTTCATACTCCGTCGTTTGATCGCAAATGAAGATTCTGGCTCACTTCCACTTCCCATGTTCGGAGATCAAGATAAACGCGAATTCACTGAATGCTCAATAGTAAGAACACGTAAAATGACAGCTCTAATTTCAGGGATTTTGTGTAATCACTGACAATTTCTGCGATTCCAAAAAAATCCCTGGGTGAAACAGGGATTACGCGTATTCACTATGTCACAAACACCAGAAATAAAATGTAGATAATATCTCTGATGTAGGACGTTGAGTTCTTTAGATCTATATAGACCTAGCTGAGAAATAACGGAACTCTGGAGATCGTGTGAAGAACAAAGAACTGAGTTTATTTAACTCAACAACAAAAAATCAAATCAAACAATATTCACATAGGCCGTCGCTAAGAAAACTAGATCTAGCTCTATTAATCTGCGTAATCGCTATACAATGATCTCTCTGTGATCTCTACGAACTCTCTGCCTACTCTGTGTCTTCTCCGTGTGATACTGGTATATTTCTGAGTCTCTATCTGAGTCTGAGTCCACCTTTCACCAATCTTCTCCCGGTATTTATACCTTTTCAAAAGAAAACTCTACAAATTTCTGGAAATCTATCCCTAAATGCAAGCGTAGAATGTTCGAAAGTATAGATCTAGAATATTACATCATAATCCTAAAATAGCATAAAAGGAGTCTTCGAAAAGACATTAGGAAAAACCCCTGGGCTAAAAATAGAACATGAGTCACGTTCATTTTCGTAATGAATTCTCTTTCGCTTTGCATAAATTAACTCCCCTTAACTGGTCCTTTCTAGAACTCTCGAGTTGGCGTGCGTTCAATAACAAAACCTAAGTCTAGTCTTTTTGTTACACACTAAAATGCTCAGGGACTACTCTATATTTACTGAAATATATGTATATGGTAGATAGCGGAGGTTCAAATGGAAATATATGGAACTTATGAAAAACAGACAAGAAAATAAATAACACGAAAATTCTTATAAAAAAAAAAAAGAGCTGAAGAAAAGTGAAGTTCCTAAGCTCAGAAAAAATCACCTTAATAAAAATCGTCTCTCCTCCATAAAAAAGTGCATATTTTTTTTACTCAATAAGAGGCGATCCTTTGTAGTGTACTTTGATCTCCTACTTGTCTCTACCTAGTAGTAAGGTACAACTAACGCTCCTTTCCTGTGTGTACGCAATGTATATTCAATAGTGTACAGTAAAGTGGAATGATACGCACATATGGAAATGACGCTCAAGTCTCTTGAGACTCGGCGCAAGTAAAAGCGTTGAGATGGGTAAAGGAACAACTGATACCAGGAAAACAATCAGAGGCCCCGCCCCTAAATCCCTACACTTGCTCCGCGTATGCACATTAGTTTACTTCTTCAGAGATGGCGACATTGTGCACCCGTAAGAATCTCGAGAAAAAAGAAGAAAAAAATTGATCAGCTAGAAATCTGAAAATAGTTGCTTTTTTTTTTTAATTTTTAACCAAGCACACAGCAATATGAATGTTGCTATATGTTAACAAAAAAAAAAATAATGTTACTATATGTTTAAAAAAATTACTGTATGTTAAAAAAAAAAATAACGTTACTTTATGTTAAAAAAAAATGTAAACCTAAAAAATCCATGCCACCCAAAACAATTTTTTTTTTTAATGTATTTTCTTTCTCTCCGTGCTTGTACGGACAACCTACAATCATCACAAGAGTGGTGATGAAAGTAAAACGACGAAATGTTATATTTTTCATGTATTATTGTTCATGTATTTGTACCCTCAGTTTGAAACAAAAAATATAACTCGTACCAACCAGGGAAAAATATTTACAAAGTTAGATTCCCTTTCCGTTGAGAAAATCACAGGATTTAGTCGTGCGCCACACTATAACAATAATTATAGTACATCAGCTGCCAAAATCTTTCTCTCCTACTGTAGCGCTAGCCGAGTACGACACGAATGTGCCCTGCATTTAGTCTGTTTATTTTAATAGAGAAACCTCAGCCCACCGAGATTTTTTTTTTACATTATCCACCTTAAAATCCAAATCACATAGTATAGCCAGTTGCCCCGAAAAGAATTACTGAATAGCGTGTTTACTTCTGAAGTCGCAAGATGCAACAGCGAAGAGATTAAAAGAGAACACACACACACACACACACACACACACACACACACACATACAATCCTAAGATTGCTTTCCATGTAAGGCAAAAAACATTTTGTAGGGGGAAAAAACTCTCACCAGAACAATCGGGCGTTGGTGGTAAAGTTGATAACGAACCCACCCTGAGATCTGCAAGGACTGTTCTGTCAAGGATTCGAGCCCCGCGATCGGCGCCCTGGCTTGAAGAAAGAGCCTGAAAGCTTGAGATTACCTAGTTTTGTACAGGCTATGTACACAAAAAAAAAAACAAACAAAAATACCAAAAAAAAAACCCCAGAAAAATAAGAGCGCATTTCTTTTATGTATAGCGAACAAAGAATGCACAAAACAAAGGTACACAAAGGGTTCATCCGATAAATGGAACAATGCATCGCAACTTGGAATGATTTGAGGATTATTGTTGCGCATCACGATGTGTCAAACACAAAATTTACCAATCCCAAAAAAAAACGCAGAAGTCTTTTTCTCTAAAAAAAAAAAAAACAAAACAAAATACAAACCAATAAAGACAGAGCAACAACAGACTCATAAGTAGGTCAATATGAAAGAAATAGACTACAAACATAGTTTCAAACCCTCTCCCTTCAATCTCCAGCTGCAAAATTATTTATTTCGCATTGCTGGGATATTTCGAATGTCATTAACGTTTATTCATTCACAAAAATTTAGCCTCATAATTTTCACAATCTAAATAGTCCCGCATACAGCAATTTCCTTGCTTAGATAGCATACATTCTAAATTGCTAATTTTTTACTTCTCTAGTTCCTTTTTTCATAGACCGTTCAAAGTCATCTCCGCAGATCTTCAATTTTTCATGAACGTTTGTAAATCGTGGTTTTTAAAAGCATTTTTATCTCTTCTCAAATACTCCTGAGTCGCAAACCACAAAAAAGAACAGAAAATATATTATATTATATGCTTATGCTTGTGTTACACATTAAGCTGTCTCTCGAGTCCAGAGTCAGACAAGTCAATATGAATAACATTAGAAGAGCTGGCATTCAGTCTACGGGACACTTAAATGGCGTAATAAATATCTGAACTTATTGCACTGAACATAAAAAAAGAAGATCACCAGTTCAGATGATCGCACACGACACAAGGGACTACATTGCAAGATAATAAATCAACATGCGTGAGAAGGACCACAACGATAAGATAAGCGTTAGCGAAGCGATTCAGCGCCCCTAATCATCGTTTACTTTGGAAGAAGAAGAAGAAGAAGAAGAAGAAGAAGAAGAAGAAGAAGAAGAAGAAGAAGAAGAAGAAGAAGAAGAAGAAGATGATGATGATGATGATGATGATAATGATAATGATGATTAAGATGGCACAATGAAATGTTAACAAACTCGATGCAACATGGCAGTCCATAGTTGGCATCTCATTTTTCAATAATTTCCACAGCTTTAGAACAATATAAAAATTGCAAATTTTGAAAAAAAAATCATACTTTTATTTTTATAAGTTTGTCCGTAAAAATCTCACAAAACTAGCTAAAGCTGGCTCATCAGCGGTTAAAGAAGCACCTTTTTTCTAGCCAAATTTATCAAAAGCTTTCTGAATAAAATTTGAGAACGTTTCAGAAATTCATAGAACTAATAGATCACACAATTCTTAAATATCTGAAATATTTAAGGACTTAATATTCAATTTTAACTAACCTAGGTTACCCTGTATAATACAATTTTTCAAACGATTATACCATTCGAAACAACACAACCAATTTGTTCCGAAAAAATAAGATTAAAAAAAAATACATATATATATATATATATAAATAAAAAAGAGAAATAAATCAACGATTAGGAAATAATAAATGATGCTCTCACATGCTATCCTCTATCTGCCACACAAAATCTTGACTTATTGACACTTGTTTTTTTCTTCTGTTTTGGTTTTTCCTCCCGTATGCAACTGTCGAAAAAGTAATTTCTCAAACAATGAAGAGCTGCTAATAACGGGAAACGTTCCCAAGTGTGCAGTTTCATTAAAAGATAACGGAAGCTATTTTGTTTCTGTCTATGATATTCTGGAATCTAATCAAAGTCAGGGCGACTTGCCCCAAAATCTACAAGGATGTCTTAAAGCAAGATTAATGCCTGAGCCGTTAAGGATGAAATAACCGTATATATATATATATATATATACACACACATATATAACCAGCACAATCGAAACAGGGTAGGAATAGATTCACATATAAATTGTGATATATCTGATATCATATATACTTATGCAGTAGTGTTAAAAAATTGAAAGACGACATTGTAAGAAAGACGCAAAGACAGACAAAGAATATTTCAAAAATAGATCGAGATAAAGATTGTAGAGAATTTCAACCGCCAAATGGATTTTTTTTCAAAATGAAACAAGACACGTTATATAATAAACATTTCGCTCGAAAGCTTGTTCATTGATAAATATATATATATATATAATATAATATATATATCTTCTTTTACTTTATACTTATTTCATTTTCTTCAACCATCTGAGTGTCTTCAAGACCCATAAAAATATTTATTTGTTTCCAGTAGCGGCGTATTTCTAATTTTTCTCATTTTTAACGAGATAAATAATGGAAGATATATATCAAAACAAGTTTTCTTTTTTTCTTTTTTTTTTAAATAAGATTATGAAGGAGATATAAAATATACATATTGATATTTCGAGCATGAATATAGTAAAGATACTATATTTGGACTGTAGAATATTAGATCAATATAGAGATTGGTGAAAAGATATGGGGCGGAGAGAGTACCAAAGTGATAAAGATACAGTACAATAAAAGGTTGTAAACTGTTTATTGCATAACCCAGTTTGTAATATTTTTTGATCGATCTACAGAATGCTATAGTTGAGAATTGATACGAACTTCATGCCAATTAGATTCATAAAAGAAGAACCATGTATTGCTTGTCGATAATCGATGTTGCGTAAACGATATGAGATTTTGAGAAAAGGCATGGAGGCAGATCGTATTTTAGCTCTCAAAAGATAAAGTTGAAAAAATAGAGAGGAAAAGAGGAAAAGTAAAAAAATAAAGAAGGAACGAGAAAGAAATAGAAAGTAGAAGATAGAGACAGAGAGTGAGAGAGAGTGAGAGAGATATAGAGAGAGACAGAAGGACAGACAGAGATAGAAAATGGCAAACAAAGAAAAGAGAAAATTAGCGAAAGAGACAAGAAAAGTAGGGAGAGAAGAGAAACAGGAAAAAGAAAGCGAGAGTGAAAGTAAGAGAAAAAGAAAAGAACGCTAAAGGAAAGACATTAAAAGAAAGACCGGGAGAGAAAGAAAGCGAGAGAGAGAAAGAAAGAGAGAGAGAGAGAAAGAGAGAGAGAGGGAGAGAGAGAGGGGGGAGAGAGAGAGAGAGAGAGAGAGAGAGAGAGAGATATCAAGCAGAAAAATAGAGAAAAGAACAAAAGGTATGAAATAGCGATCCCTGTCAGTATGGAGCTATAATGATTGTATAGGATTTTGTAAAATTGAAAGGCAGAGTGGCTTTCCCTGTAATAGTATTCTATAAGGTTCGGTGCCGACACGTAATCACTTCGTAAAGGTTATGAGGAATAAATCGCTAAATAATGGACTATCAAGAGGCTTGAGGCAAAAGTATTAACAAAAGATATTAGACGCAGGCACGTACAGGGTCTTTGGGGGCACGGATTCCAGTAACAAGAGGATCAACAGGGGCGAGCGAAAGAGAGAGAGAGAGGCAGAGCAGAGATGCAAATACAGATAGGGATTGAGGGATAGAGAGACGGGCGGATAGATAATTATAGATGACGAGAGAAATGCAGACTAATAAGGGAAGAAAGATTCAAATGCAAGCAGAAAGACAGACAAAAAGGGATATGTGAGAGTGACAAATAGAGATATATTGGAAGATAGATAGATAGAAGATACATATATATATACATATATATATATATATATAATTGTATAGATAGATAGATAGATAGATAGATAGAGAGAGAGAGAGAGAGAGAGAGAGAGAGAGAGAAAGAATGTAAAAAAGCAGAAGAATTAAAACTCAGCAGTGGCAGGAAGAGTAACAGAACACCAGTAGTCAACATCGATAGATATTTTAAACAATCAACTACAAAATCGTAAAGCTTCATACATTTGTGAGTTGTTGACAGATAGAGAATGTACACCTAACATTTGTATTTTTTACGAACTTCCAAATTCATCAACTTTTAGCATTTAAGCAAATTGTGGCGTCTCTTTGCATGATCGATGCTTGTCAGTGTTTTCCTAGAAGCATTTGAAAGCTTTCATGATAATCACTTGTGCACTTATTTACAAACTCACGAATTTTAATGTGAACTTTGACAGGAGTAATAATGGCAAATGAGGATTCGTTTGACTCACATTGATTGTATGAATATGGCTCGTCCGCAACAAAGGTATCTAATGCTTTCAGGTTCTGACCAGCCAATGAAAAAA
>BLXT01007882.1:1441444-1453725 GCA_019648995.1 Plakobranchus ocellatus
TTGAGGTTTGATAGTCTTGAAGCAGAAAACATATCGAGAGACACTGGCACCTGCAAAAAGCCATTGACCCAATTATATGTTCTCTAAAAAAAAAAAAAGAAAAGAAAAACAGTTTCAAGGACAGCCGTTCGGAGTAAATGCTTTCACAGTGAACATGAAACAACCTCAAATTTTTCTTCGCTCTAGGCATAAAAAGAAAAATTAATGTCAGGATCCATCTTCATAAGAACGAGAATAACGTCTTTTCTGCAGAATTTTTTATGAAGAGGTCAATGCAGAGGAATAAATGGGGTGGAGCGGAAGCATTAAGAGATTTATTTTACATGCCCTTTCGTTTGTCATTCTCACAAAATAAGCTGATAAACATTAATGGCTGGATCAAAAAAGATAATATATAGCTCGCCTGTTCTCTTTCGGGACGTGACCGTGTTTTTGCCTCGGGGTGGAGCGGTATAGGTCAGAATATAAATTATTTTCTGCTCCAGGTTAGGGTTAGAAATGGAATGAAAGAATCTATTCATTTATCTCATGAAAAAACGTACAAGATAAACATTAATCTCTACAGAAATGTGTCGTACACCATGGCATGAAGTCTTCGGCACATTGAAAAATGTTAAAGAATGTAAATAATTCATAGAGATTATAATGTGGCTATTATTACACCTTTTATGAGTTTAAAAAATTGTTATATTCAGGTCAAACTTGTGCTAAAGATAGGATAATCTCTTACTTAGACTGATGCTAAGTTAGGGATTTAAAATAGCATCATCGAAAGCAAAGCTCTATAGTTTTAGCAGCAGCAGAGAATACAGCAGTGCTAAACAGTTTGTTCTTGAAATATCTAAACCAACATCTGTGGGACAAAACTCATAAGAATGGCGCAGTAAAGGAAAATGGTACCGGTAACCGAAATGGTGAAATATTTTTATAATTACCTAAGGGCAGAGAGGTTATGAAGGAGAAAAATATCGAGATATCTTTTTTCTTTTTTTTTCTTCAAAAAAAAAAATCCGATAAAACGATTTATCAACAACAAAGGGTAAAACTTAGTATGCTATGTGTAGAGGAGCCATTTTACAGAAAAGAGGAAACTTAAAATGAAAGTTTGCAGATAATCTCCTTACAAGGACCAGTCTAGTTTTTTTTTTTTTGTTTTTGTTTTTGTTTTTCTCTACACAATTGAAGCTTGGGGATTTCACCTAATCCAAATACCCAAGAGAGGTACTCACCTTAAGGCTCCCAGTTATGGACTTCAGAGACTGGACGGTGTGACTATTCTCTGGAAAACAGCTCTGGGCTAATAACCTTTAACTGAGGAAGAAAACAATATCCCTTACTTCTCATAAGGATTTCAAGATACAAACAGATACTTAAGCTTAGATATAAAAAGATCTCTAAAGAGCAGTAATACAGGTATGATTTTAAATGTCTATATTGAAATCTGCTAAACGGCTAGTACTTTTCTTATTTGCTACACATAAGTGGCTTGGGGACAATTAACGTTTCTGAGCAAATAATATGAAATATCAAAGGGAGAATGAATAAATGATACTAAGTCTGTTCCTTTAGTAACTGCAGGCCTTTCAAAATATTTACTTTTAACGTTTGATTGAAAAATGACTCAATATTATGTTCATTTAATGGTCTTTCTTCAATACCACCCTAAACTAATCAGCCCGACACTTGTACGTCTTTCAGAAGATGTTATACAAGTCTATAACTTTATGATTAGCTTAGATTGATTTTTATCAGTTTAAAAAGCTCACATAAAATTTCTCTTGATCATTAAGTGATTGCCCTATATGAAAAAGTAAATAATAACCTCGTTGAATTTTTAAAAAAGCAGGTATAAATGAAATGTGCACCATAAAAATATATAATATATATATATATATAATAATCCAAAGCATGACGTATCATACAATGCGGTTGGATTATTTACTCAATGAATATTTCACCCGTTCTTTCAATATTTGAACTAAAGATCTTTAACATTCTATGATAGGTTAATTTTGGTTTTTCTGCCTGCAGTTGGACCGCAAGTTGATCTCAGGCTTTAGGCCCCGGTAAGGTCAGGGTTTTGGTGGCAGACTCGAACTTGTGATAGATTCTTGTCAGTCTCGCAACCTTTCCTAACTACGCTTAAAATCCATATTATATTAAAACGTTTGGTTTTGAGGTCTGTACCGGAAGCAAAATAAACTGCTTATGTTTTATGTTTATTAAGTTTTGAAACGAAGAAAATCAATAGAGGATTATTAAAAACGTCAAAAAACTTGAAATCTGTAGAACTGTAAGGTTGTTGAGTGCTGGTATAGAATAGTATCGTAAAAAAAAAAATAAGACATTGAAATACCCATATTTTTTAATCAAAATATAAGCAAATCTGTTCAAAAGCTTACAGTCACTTAGTGAACAGTTTTATAAGCAATTACACTTAAGTCATATATGGCCCCCTCCTTTTTATATATATTTTTTAGTTTTTTATACAGAAATTAACTGGAATATGTTTTCATCTGAAAAACGGTTAGAATTTGTTTTCAATTGTCATCAAAGCTGCAAAACACTTCTCACACCGGGAGAGTTCCATGAAGAATTATAATTACATTTCTTTCTTCTTAAGATCTTAATATATGATGACGTATGAGCTTTCATCATGAAAAATAGTTGAATAGACAACGCACTTTTTACTCAAGATGTAAACATTTGACTTGCTTCAAACAAAACAAAGATTTTGAAGATTTCCGTAAATCTCCTCTGACGTAAAACTCGGCTAGTGATTTTTTCAGAGAATGCATAGCAAAGACGAAAATTATTCTAATAGAAGAAATACATTTTAAATGAGAGTAGTAGCCCTTGTAAAACTATCTGTTTTTGATTTAATCTCGATCCCTCTATAAAAAATAATACTAGAATTTGTTACAGATTGAAGAGCTATTTCAAAAGCCAGCCATGTTTGTTATGTTTCGAGGTAATTTAAAAAGGATAATAAATGTACAAAGTGATATGCAGACTTCCAGCAATTTTTCCTCTTCTTTTGAACTCCCATTGCAGGGGAATGCAATAGTATTATTGACTTTTTATTGTGACGAATAAGGGAAGATTGCAAATGTGTACCATTCTATTTCATCGGGTAAAAGTAAGACTTTTTATGTCTTAAAATAACCACTTTTCATATTATGTTTCAGATATATTGTTCCATTTACTCAAGAAAAAAAACAGAAAAGTTATAAAATATAAATATCTATTTAATGAAATTAGAAAAAAAAAATACCGAGTTTCCATGCGTTAATTCAATATTCAACGTTTTAAACTGCTATTTTGAAGGCTAGTTTGATCTCCATTGCTCTTCAGTTTATGTCGCACTAATTTACTCACAATTATTTTTCTCTCAAACAGCTATGGACCAGAGTGAATGAGGTTGAAGGTTCAAAGACGTAACATGAAATCAGTATTTTGTTTTAATTATACCACTCCAACTACATTGCACTTTTTACAAAGATGATTTGAAGCAAGTGACAATCAGACAAATAGGACCTCTAAAATTGGAACGCAACCCCAAGGGGCCTCCATCACTCTGGTCTTTGTAGGAAACGGAGAACATGTAGCGTAGGAGAAAATACTTGCGCACTAAAGCTAGCTTTTACATGGATTTAGCATTTGCCTTATTTGCCCTAGTCAGTTTTGATAGATAAACTGAACCTGGGCAGGTTTGATAAACGAACAGTGTCCACTGTGATGTTCAGATTATTTCCATGCATATTTAAATCTTAGACAATACTTAGGGTACGGAGAAATGGAAAATGAGAATGACCCTCCAATTTAGAGCTTTTTTCTACACTTTAAATATTTAATCATAAAATAACCTAATATCTACTAATGTTATCTTGGAAATATCTAAGAAGTTAAGGAGGGGTTCGAACCCGCGACAGATGGGTCCCTGCAGATCCTAGGGCGGACCTTATATATTAAGAGAGGAAGAAGAAGAAGAAGTAGTAGTAGTAGTAGTAGTAATAGTAGTAGTAGTAGTAGTAGTAGTAGTAGTAGTAGTAGTAGTAGTAGTTGTTGTTGTTGTTGTTGCTGTTGTTGTTGTTGTTGTTATTGTTGTTGTTGTTGCTTTTGTAGTAGTAGTAGTAGTAGTAGTAGTAGTAGTAGTAGTAGTAGTAGTAGTAGTAGTAGTAGTAGTAGTAGTAGTAGTGGTAGTAGTAGTAGAAGGAGGAGGAGGAGGAGGAGAAGGAGGAGGAAGGGGAGGAAGAGGAACAGAAGAAGAGGAGAAGGAGGAGGAGAAGGAAAAAGGAAGAAGAAGAAGAAAAAAGAATCTAGCCCCCCTTTGGCCTGTCCGATCGCCGAAAGTGTAAATCAGTTCTCCCGGTGGGCATTATTGAACTCTACTTGAGCGATGAACAAAAGCAGGATTTAATGGAATCTCTAGCTGTACTGAATTGATGGAGCTGAAATCTCGCCTCCGGACAACACAGACTGATGGATGAAAAGGGTTAATGAGAGGTGAAGCTCACTATTATTTAAGCCAAACTAGTTTGCATCTCCTTTTAAGGATGAGAGAGGCTTAGGCGACCTGGAATTCTTTAAAACTACAACTGGTGTCTCATCAAGTCTAAAGTCAGGGGAGATGGAGATGAGATAGAAAGACGGGAACGCATCGTATAACTTACTGCAGGTCACGTTTTGTTTAGACTATGTTGCCACCATAAAACTAAAAAAAAAATCTCCTCTAAGCTCCATCTGCTGATATTAGTCGGCAATGCAAATACGAAGTAATTAATAACGTTTTTTTTTTTTTTTTTGGTTTGTTTTTTATCGTGACTTGAACCTGGTTTGACAAAGAAAGCTTTGTTCAAAAAGGTATTATAATGACAGGTTTTTTTTTTCCTTTTTTTTCTATTTTTTTTTTTTTTGTTAAAGAAAATGCAGTGTCAAAGATAAAGTTTTGAGCTTTCTTAGTTGTAATTGGAAGAATGACATAGGACTGTTGCGAATAGAATGCGAACTTTTATAAGGCAAAAATAAACGTGCAGAGAGTTCAGATGGATAAAATGTAACTTCATTAGCGAAATATTGGTGGTTGATAGCCTCCGTTATGCTGAAGCGTACTAAAATCAATAAGACTCAATGGATATCAAATTCTAGTATTTTGACCAATTTTGATTTTACATATTATTCAAGAAGCTGGAAATTAAAGCAAACCATTGAAATTTATTTCTGTTGTTGTATTACTTTGCAACCATATAACTTCTAGCTGAGAGCAGATTTTTTTTTTTGTCCATAAGAACTCCAAAGCATTCTATTACAATTGTGCAAACCATCGTGCTATTGTATAAACTTTAGTACCATTGCACAATAAAATCTGCGAAGATAAATCAATATCGAAAATATTTTGCCACAACTATGTTTTCAAACTGAAATTAAGCCAAGTAACGATATATTTTTTTTTTCTTTTTTTAAATATAAGTGCACCAGAAAAATAATGGTGTTTTTTGTTGCTTTTTTCTAACCAAACCAAAAAGTGGCTGAACGTAAGTCCAATTTAACTTGCTCAATGAACCGCAATCGACTTCTTTTTTTCAAGCTTACGTGCTTTGTTTATGTCTTATTTTCAAAACAACTTTCCTCATGTTTATTGTGTGTGCAAGTGTATCTTCTTTGTAACATTTTTTAACACTTTTAATTGTTATGTTGTTTTTTTGTTTGTCGAAATTTCTTTGTAGTTAATGTTTATGTTTTCTTGTTGTTACCTCGTTGTCTTCGGTAGAATTATTCTTGTTTTGTAACATCTATCGAGTTAGTCTAGCTATTCATTTTTTTTTTATTATTATTATTAAGAGATATCACGTTAATAAAGACGTGAAAAGATACCCAAAATCCTAGGTCTTGGGTTAAGAATCCTTTAGTAGGCTTGATCGTGAGGAACTGTGATTTAAGTCTCCAAAACAGTTTTGTATTCAACTAAAAGTGTCCTGAAAATTGAACTCAACAAACAATGAAAGATATTTTGACTTGCATGTCCTATTTTGTAATGGTTTATATAATTACATAATGTTTTGGGTTTTTATTTGCTTTGAATAGTCTTTGAGCTTGTGTACCCCTTTCCTTTGATAACCTTTTTATTTAGGCCCCTTTAAGAAAACGCAATGAAAAAGAAGCCGTGCTGAAACGGACATTCCTCAATCATAAATAACTGAATTTGACCTAATTTAGCACTTTCGATCCTTAGTCAAGTTACACATTTTAGAAGTAGAAATAGTATTTCAAAAGAAGATTTCACGATACCTCAGAAAAAACAAATTCTAACTTTAAGAAGGGCGGAGAAACAAATAATTGTTTTTAAAGCCCAGCTTGATCTAATAGAAATATTCTTGATAAATAAGGCGAAATCAAGTCTATTTATAGTCCTCTACCAAACACATAGGGAGGGTGGATAAGCTACATATCTAGTTCTAAATAGTGCTAAGCAGCACAGCGTGCTCATCTCGTGAATAACTATATTCGTTTTCCAATTTATACAATGGTTATAAGACAATAATGATGTTAGATTAAACGTGCTTGGGCGGACCACAGACAAAATGAAGAGGACATATACGTGTGTCACATTTTTATCTTGGAAAGAGTGCCTCTGAGATAAGACTATTTCTTCTAATTCATTTCTTATTCTCTGATTGGGTGGCTCTTCTGGGCAGTTTCAGATTTTGAGGAAAGCTTTTTTTTTTTTTTTTAAACTGATATGTTTACGCTTTTTATGCAGTTTTGTTGTAGTGATCGGTCATGATATTATGTTTTTCATGTAAGTCTAGGCTAATCAATGTAATTGTCAAGATGAGTTTGTGTTCTATAAAAAAGTTAACATATCTTCAGGATCGTTTCTTAATGCTTGAACAAAGTTATACACTATGACAGTCGTCTTGCGATTCCCGCTCTATCTCCATTATTGCCTGCCGCATTTCAAAAGACGAAAGTGTTTTGTGAAGATCTCCCAACGTTGTGATTCTTGCACTTTTAAAGATGTACTCTAACCCCCCATCAACGAGTCCACCTATCGCCTCGCGCCCCCAATCATTACCATTCCAAAAAGGCCAATTTAGAAGAGTTAAGATTGTAGAAAAACCCACAAGGTATGCAGTTTTTATTTACCATAAAAATGTGAATAGAATGAACGGGAAAAGAAGAGATAGTGAAGGAAAAGACAAATTACAGCATTATTAAAAAGAGATATTCAGATAACAATTTCACGAGCCATGACAGAACCTTTAAACATTGAAATCCACCGGCATTTGCAACATGATAGTTTCAGGTCAACTAGATCTTTCTCATTTTCTAAAAAGAATTAGGGGACATGAAATATTGATGGAAATGTCGTCCTGCCCAAAGCCTTTGAGGCATGGGAAAAAGTGATGATCTCTTAAAGCGATATAGGGAGCAGAAGGAACTCATTAGGGAATCTACAACCTAGATGGACAAGGCAACATGGCAATCACTAAAGCCATCGGGCAATTTCAGGCACAGATCTATTCCATCAGAGGGGCTGTATGAAATTCCCAAAGAGATTAAGGGATGAAGGAAACTCGTTAAGACAGAGGTGAATTCTCCCTTCCTAATTTTCGCTCTCTTCTTATTATCGTTACAAATAGCACTTATCATTCAGAAGAGATGCCCATAAAATCGAGAACCCGTATATTTCTATACATCTTTACATCTGGCATAGACTTATGTTTAAGTCATGAAATTTAACGGACACTAAAATCCAAGGACTACATGTGGGCAAAGGAGAATTGTTAATAGCATGCTCTTTTATGTGTCCGTCTTAAAAAAGCTGTAAATAGAAGAGATAGTTTATATTAAGGAGGCATGTGGCATGTTTCATTGTTCTTGAACAGTCCCCCGTATCGTTAAACACAATCGGTGTAAATGTAAAGTTATATACATTTTGGGATCGCTACAAATTGGAAGCAAATAAAAAAAATGTGTGGTCCTTTAGAAATAGACTCTTAAATATATTTTAATACTACACCTGTTATATACTGATTTAATGAATAGGTCTTTTTTCATGTTTTTTTTCTGTCCATTCTTATTTTTTTTATAAAACGTCTCCTTAATTTTTTTTTATTGAATTTTGTGTGCTTACAACGTTCCTGTGGAGATATAATTGTCAATGCAGATTAATATGCTAATAAAAAAAATCAGGTAGGATTTTTTTTTTTTTTAATATAGTTAGCTACTAAAGCAGTGGTTTTATAATCCGAGAAAAGATACTAATGCTTTGGCACTTTCAGTTTTAAGTCTCAGAAGATGCATAGCATGTCTTAAAGTCGTTGTCCTTGCACAAGTTAGCTGAATGTTGTTGATTTGTATATTTTCCACGGCTCCACACTTTGATCGACTTTTCAGATAGCTACATTTTTTTTCACTTTTTTTTCGCTGTAAAGTAGCAGCTCGACCGTAAAGGCGCTAAACAATTATGTCAATAGTCTAAAGCTGGATCAGCAACATTGGTCTTAAAAATTGTATCTGTTCTCAAGACCGAGCAGAGATAAAGATACATAGTAAGATAAATGAAAATGTTAAACGGAATTCCCACAATATCGTACGCTTCAAAAACAGGTGATTCTATTAAAGATTACTCTTGCTTGTTTGAGTAACAACCATACTCAATCGAACACTTATAAAGCCAAGTTTATAGGGGCTAAAAAGACCAGTGTATTTTGTTAAGCCCGCGTGATTGAAAAATATAATATATATATATATATATATATATATATATATGTATATATATATTCTATTAAAAACTAAGGCTTGATATTTTTTGTAGCATTCACCTTTTTTTTTCTCATGTTGATCAATTTATTCTGTATTATAATAAAGCCAATGGTTTGATCAAGTTTAGAATAAAATGAGCCAATGTCGATTAAAGCTCAGTTATTATGACGCGGTTGGTATGGTTGTGATTAGCAGTGAAGTATTCTTTGATCTAAGCTTACAAAATATATCATTTATAATGGAGAAACGCTGAGCTCAATCAGTGAATTGAAACCATCGCTGATTTTAAGACAATATTTAGCACAAAGATGAGTCGAGCAAAAATTATGTGTATTAAGCTTATGATTCAGCCTGCGTCGTAATGATCCATTATTCCTAACCGGACAAGACAGATTATTAAGCGGAATGGAAAAGGAATGGAACTCTTTACAAATCACAATTAATAGGACACTTTTACTACGCACGAGTATGACTACTTAAGTTCTGAATTGAACACCTGCAAAATGTTTAATTCTATATTATAAATGGATAGTATGGTAGATTGAAAAATACAGTTATGAGTGAAAAACAGAATGTTAGACGCACTTTTTTTCACTTCAGAGGTAAGTAATTTGTGTAACTCTCTCATAAACATCTTTGGATATTATAGCCAACAAATTTACAGGCACTGTTAGAGACGGCCGCAGGAAAGTTTGTCCATATTTCAGTTGAGCTAGCTAACTGACTAAGCCACCGTTGCCCTTTAGATAGACAGTAAGAATGACAGTCGTATACTTTAAAAGTCCCGAAAAGGGGCAGCGGGGTTAAACAATGTGTTCAGCGAAAACTATTTTTTTTAAAATATACGTACAAAGATTACCTTATGAAAACTTATAGTGCTGTATTAAATGTTTGAAAATGATATTGGTCTTCATTTGTAATAAATCACAATAACTAGCAATTTCATTAATTTTCCGTGCTATCAAATCATTTTGTCTTTTACTGAAATTATAAAAAAATAATTTTTATAATTATATATATATATATATATATATATATATATATATATATATATATATATTTCACGTACAATCTTTTAATTGAGGATCTGAACTTATAACTTGTAAGGAAAATATAGAAAAAGCCTTAAAATGAAAAACCCACATTACAAAAATCATATTATTAGACACTTTTGTCTTTGTCTTTGTATCTAAAAGGAAACAATGGACTGTCTTGAGATCCTAGTAAGAACTGTATTAACTTTGCTCGTTTGTGAATAGGCACTTTTCAATTGATTCTTGCAGAACATATTTTCTATTAAATGATTGCACTGGCTTACCTCTTTCTATTCAATCATGTCTGTAGAAAATCTAAAGATTCTCTAAAGATACACCATAAAGGCATATTTATTCAAATTTTATTTTTAAAAAAATGACTTCTTTCAGGAGAGAAAAAAAAATCGCAGGGATTTTGATTTTTATCTTACATTAACTAAATGAGAAATGACAAGCTTAGCTATTTCTTTTTTTTTTTTTTTTGTATTACAAGAATCGATACCACAGCAACCACAGCATCGCCCAGAAGAAATCTGATGAAAAGAACACATTCATCCTGACAGGAATGGGCATGCTGCACACTGCGGCCTTCCTCTATAATATATTATTAGCATCACGTTCGGACATAGCTACATGCTTCAAAGAGGTAGAAAAAAATATCAACTTGGATGGCGACGTCACAATCCTCTTTCGAGCAACGAGCCGATAAGAGGCTTCTGCACGACATCATATCATCGCACAGAGTAAAAAAAAGGTTTGGAGATGAATCTTCCTAACAAGGGGAGGATAATATTCTCGGGCGAGTTATCACCTTCAGTGATCATTGCTGATGAGATAAATGGAAAATGAAACCTGGATAATAGACCTGGCTGAGGTATGAGAATATAATGTTGAGCACGCTCTTCTGTTTGACAGATTCCCAAAACACGTGAGACGAGCTATATTGGGTGCGTTAAGAAGTAATATAGAAAGTAATTTATAAAATATGGTTATTCCTGGCTTATTCTTCGAGAGTTTAAACTGTGTTGATCACTGTCATTGCGATCGGCCTAGGATCATTATTTAACGATGCAATTATCTTTCGAGACTTGTGCTAATGAGACGGATCTCGCATATAAAACTGTTCCGTTTGTTTGTTTGTTTGTTTAAGAAAAACAGAATTTTCAACTTTTTTTTCATCTCTGGCATACATATATATTTTTTTTAAACTTTCGAATTCCATGTGTTGGCTCGGAATTCATATAACGCTGCTCCAGATTTTACCAATGCAAACCTTACAGAAAGAGGTTTCAGGCTGTTTAAATATTCAAAATGCGACGCCAGGCCCATTCGGACTGGTCTCCAGACATGTGATCTGCTTCCTTTACAGTTATGAGCAAGATTGACAATTATGGCCATTTCTTACTAGTGATCTCAACATTGTTGTCACCACTCCAGCTCAAAATTTGAGTTTATGGAAACATTTCAAATTGCAGGAATGTATGCGTCTGTGATTAAAATAACTTTTTCTTGTAAATATTCACCTCCTTCTGTTTTTGTTTCAATCACGACCAGACCGATACTTACCATATTTGTAATTTGAATGATTTATAGTTTGTTGGCGTTTCCCTTAATACTAGTAAACTTTATAATCTCTATTAAAATCATATCGGTAAATAGGATCGTTTCTAATACCATCCATACTTTGAAAGGTCAACGACAAGTAAGATATGAAACCAATTGCTTTAGAAGTGTCGATAAAACCCATGACTTTCTTTTGTCCTGTATCCATTGATGGAATACAGTTTTGTAACCAAATCAACATGCAACAAAGCCAGCTGGTGACTAAGTTGACAATGTTCAAGCATATCAAAGGTGACGAAAAAGGCAGTGGAAGGTATGGTTGTTCAGGCATATGATTTCACATGGATATGTATGTGTGATTTATCTATTAGATTGAAAAGAATGATAGGCGACCAACGCTTACGGTAAATATCAATAAGTCCCTAGTTTTATCAAAGCTATGCTTGAAAACTTATCGTGAAAAGCCAGTGAAAACGCCCAAGGATGAAGCATTTAATATAATTTTGAATCAATGTTGTGTTGTTCTTCAAATAAGTTCTGATATGTGATTGCCCTCACCATGTTATTTTACTATATAGAGCACATTAAGATATTGTGATGCATATACTAGGCGGATACAGAGATTTGATCTGTGTTCCTAGCTAGGGTGTAAAGCAAGCAAATCAAGTTCCTTGTAAAGGATGGAAAATAAGCACATGATTCAAGATTTTCATGAATATCTCTTTTTGAAGCAAAAGTTTCTGCTACCATTTATGAGAATAAAAAAAAAAACTATCTTTCAAAAGAGATATAAAAGGTTGCGAAGAAGAACGTAAAAGGAGCAGTAGAGGAAAGTCAGGAAGCAGAGCTACGGGAAACATAGTGTACAAAATGGATATTTTTTAATCAGCAGTAAATTTATTTTAATAGAGAGAG
>BLXT01007882.1:1546087-1564276 GCA_019648995.1 Plakobranchus ocellatus
AGAGAGAAAAGAGAGAGAGAGAGAGAGAGAGAGAGAGAGAGAGAGAGAGAGAGACGGAAACAGAAACAGCGGTGATGAGGTTGAGATTTTGTTGATCGCCATTCCACAACACAACAAGGAGAGAGATCGACTTGTTGTGGATTATCTTTCATTTTCTCTGTCTCTCCGTCTGTCTCTCCCTCACTACTTCCTTTCTCTCTCTTTCTTTCTGTCCCTGTTACTTCTCTATCTCTCTTTTTCTCTCTGTGTGATCATGACATTCTCTCTTCTCAATCACTTTCTTTCTGACTGTTTCTCTCTTTCTCTCTCTCTCTCTGTCTCTCTCTCTCTCTCTCTCTATCTATCTATCTATCCATCTATCTATCTATCTATCTATCTATCTCTCTCTCTCTCTCTATCTCTCTCCCTTTCTGATCTTTGTCGCTCTCACTTTCTCTCTCTTTGTCTATGTCAGTCTGTCCTCTTTCTCTCTCTCTCTCTCTCTCTCTCTCTCTCTCTCTCTCTCACTCTCTCTCTCTCTGTTTGATGTCGTTTCCGAATGTTTGTTTGAATAAATTGATCTTTCGTTTACATGCATTATTTTCTGATCTCATCCAGACTCCTTGTTTTATATGTTTCTATTCTTTATCAATTTTTTAAAATCATTTGTTTCGTTTTCAAGATTTTACGGAGAGGAGCTGACAGATTAAATTCCATATTAATTTTTTTAATTAAGTTAACCTAACTTTACAAATTACCGGAAATGAAGAATACTATGTTTCATAACATTTGATTTTGTGTACCTTGGTAGTCAACAAAATAGTGATCTCAGGCTTTTAGGTTCTCCGTCAGGCCAGGGTGACGTGGTGAGGATCAAACTCACGGCAGAAGGATAACTGCACATCATGAGGCGTGCACGCTATCCACTCTTTCACCAACGCCTCAATGCTTAGGAAGAAGGACCAAGGCCAACTGAAAGCCTTTAGAAATCTTGAGTTTACCATTTGTGGAAGGCTATGTGCTCAGATAGACTTCAAGTTGTAGGTTATGTCTTATTTGTGGGTTTTTGGTTGTTCTTTTTTTTTTTTTCTAGTAGACTATTAGACTTATATAACTTTTTAGATGTGTCCCATTTGTTGCTGTCCTGTTAGGGAGCGGTTTCTCTTTTCTTTTCGAGATACTCTATTGATCGGCTCAGCTTTACGTGTTACAGTAAATTATGTCACCTTATTAAAAAGGACCGTCAGATCAGTAGTTTTGAAGCAGGCCTGACAGCAAAGGCAAGAGGAGAAAAATAGCTCTAAAAACACTGGCTGTGACAGCCCAAAAAAATAGCTGAGAGTAGAATTATTTCATCACAGAAATTTTTTTCCTTCTTTTGCACAGAAAATTATGTTCTTCCAAAAATAGTTCCTTCTTCTACACAGAAAATTAATTTCTTCTTTTTGGCAACATCGCTAAGGGTTCAAGAAATCGTCGTTTGCTTAAGAATTATGACTATGGCCGTCTATCAGTTCAAAGCCGAAAGGCTGTCCTTGCTCCTCGAAATGTGCGGTGGATACGGAAATGTTTTATTTGTCTGTCTAAAGCCTCCATAAGACTTGCTATCCCATGAAGGAGATTGAGTAGCAACGAACAAACGGAAAGACTAAAAACGCATAAGAAAGAGATTTGATGGGGAATATGAAGTGGTGCCACAAATAAGGCTTGCTAGGAAACATAAATATCAAGTTTTATTATGCGCTGCGTCCTTGAGTTTGTTGTCTAAAAATAATGTTTTCAATAATGCAGCCCATAGCAATCGGTATTCTTCGGGACTTGGCATTTCTCTCCAGCAAATGTAAAGCACTCTTTCTTTCGGATTACCTTCAGATTTAGAGGTAAAAATGTGATTTTTTTTCCTGACTCACTGAGTGATTTTCTCTTTCCATTATTTTTTTTTTCGCTATCTACGGTAAAGGACAGGATAATAAACAGCTTCATTATGGGATACTGGTTTATGTATATTAGCTATACACAAAAAAGCGATTCTTCTCCTGTTCTGGCTATCTTCAAGCATCGAACTTAAACCCGCGACAGGCCTTTTTCAGATTTCGGGGCGGATTCGTTAACCGTATGTGCTATCAACGTGCCATATTAAGGGACATCTTGCTGATAGCGAATATGTATGCATACTCTAGATCTATCTTACTCGGGCGTTATGCTGTTGTAATCCTATAACCAAAACTTTAAACAGTAATTCATCAGTGGCAAAGGCGTTTCCAGACTTCGGCCTTTTACTTGTACACCTTCATTTTCCTTTACGCCCCACAAGTCTTTCGCGACACGTATATACCCTCTTTCTGCTGGGAGTTCTAAATGCCTTTTCTTCTACAATCTTTTTTTTTAGGCAATGAAGTCCAACCCCAGGGTGAACTGTACTGCAGTCTTATTAAAGCTTTCTGTCGCAAAATTAATAATCATTTGTTGCTTTTATTTTTCAGCCTCTAGGGAAGAAGAAAACAGTAAACCGGTATTGATAGCAAAGGGCAAGTTTACACAAACCATAACACACATACCTAAGGCTCGCTAGTGTCTCTTATTGATAATTATACAAAATCAATAGAATCTGAAACTGGATATTGATGAAGCCATTGTGAATCAATTGACCTATAAAAAAAAGATCAGAATTACACCTGAACTACGTCAAGGAAACCTGATAACCTAATTTGTAGAATACTTAGAGCAGTGAAATGTCCAGAGTGGCATCGAGTTGGTTTGAGAAGAAAATGTCACTTAAGGGTGACAGACGCAGTCCTTAAAAGTTGACGCAATCACATTAATCTTTTGGCCCTACCATCATTTATACCAGATCATTTTTGTCTCTTTTAACTAAGCCAAACTTAAACATTTTGTTTGTATTTTGGACTTGGCTTTGTATGTGTTTGGTGTTGTTATTCTTTGGGTTTTTTTTTTTTATATTTACGGATTTGTTATTGAACCTGTGTACGTGTGATTCTTAAAATTTTCTGAATTTTACAATGTTTTTTGAATGTATGCAAATGTTATAACCTATTCATTTTTTTCTAATTATTGGGTACTTTGGCTTTGCCTATAGTGCTGGGAGTACTTTTTGCTGTTGTGCTAAGACTGACGTGGCTGATATTGTGCTGGTAATATTTTTTTTACTATTGCCCTACGTTTTACGTTGATAATATCGTGCTTGGATATTTTTTTTTTTTATTGTTTTCTAAGTTTGACGTTGCTGATAAGGTATATGGAATATCTTTTTGCTGTCATCCTAACTTTGACGTTGCTGGAATTGTGCTAGGAAATTTTTTTTGCTGTTAGCCTAAGTTTGGCGCTGCCGAGAGTGTGCTGGGAGTACTTTTTGCTGTTGTCCTGAAACTGACATCGCTGATATTGTGCTGGGATTTTTTATATTTTTTGCCATTGGCCTTTTTGACGCTGTTGATAGGCTACTATGGTGGGGTTATTTCTTCCTTTTGTCATTGTGGTTATAGCTGTACTAGTGTTTGTTGTTCTTGTCGCTATTTTTGTTGTTGCTGTTGCCGCCGTTGTTGTTGTCCGTCGTCGTCGTTGTTGTTGTTGAATCGATGACGATGAAAGCGATGATGAGTTTATTCTTTGCTTTTAAGTAATCATTGATTCATTCTAAATTTCCTTTAAACTCAAGATACTGATTCTCTTTCTTGTTGATTACTTTTCTTCTTTTGTTCGTTTGAGACTCCTTGATGGTGATGTATAAATTCTTGGTCATGCCTTAGATCAGACAGCAAGTTTTTTTTTAACACTTTTATAACGCAAAGACTCTTGGGATTTGGAAATTTGGTTTTGTCTGCTTTGTTTAAAAAAATAATCTTTCATTATCTTACCGCTTGAGCGGAGGTGAAACGAGGTGGTTTGTGGAATAAGGAGGTTTTGGGGAAACAAAAAACTTGAAAGGCCGAAATTTGGTCATTTTCCAGCTAATCCTTAGAACATTATTCTAATTTTCAATTTTAAAAAGTTTCAATAAAAAAACAATCATCGTGACGTATAATGTATGTCGTAATGACCAGGGCTGTTCCCACTCATGACGTACTAAGGCGTTAGGCAACTTTTTTTTTCGAAGACACTTTTCGTCGTATATGTCACGAAGGGGGTTTTAAGGAGCCAAAAAGCTCCTGCTGGAAGGCCAGAATCTAAACTTTGACATCAAGAGACCAGAATGAAATGTAAATCTTCTGTAAAAGGACGGAGATATGAAATTCATGGGCTTGATCCATATTCCTTTTGCTATGTTTGTAATGTTATTTTTTTTGTGATGCTTGAAGTAGCTTACATTTTTTTTTACTTGTGTATATCAAATAATTATTCCTTCGCCGCTCCTTTTCCACAAACTATCCCTCCTCATNNNNCCCCCCCCCCCCCTCCCTTTCTTCGCCCCCCGGTAAATAAAAATCTATGGAAAACAGAAAAAAAATCAAAATCATGAGTGTGATACATCAGCCCGTTTACTGCAAGATGATGTGAGGTCTTTATGGGCTCACTGATCAGGACGCCAGTGATGGCGGAAGTCTTTAAAACCCTTAAGATTATGGGTCATGCTCGCCTTATGATTGTGGATTCCTGTGGCTATGTGTCCCTAAAGTCAATCAAAAGTTAGAGAGAGAAGATGTGGGTCAAGCAGAGCAAATCAGGCACAGATTTTGATAAATCCATCACATTTTGAGCATGATATATGAAGCTGACAATGTACACTTTTAGAGATATCAAAATATATTTCTCAATCTCAATTTTGTCCGAGTTGAACAGTTTTATATTTTTTATCTTGATTACTCAATAAAATTTTCTTAATAGATTTTTCTTAATAAACATCTAAATTGTCTCAAAGACTGAGTTTGCGTTGGTTGCCTCAGATAAAATTATTCACTTTTTTTCATATTTAACCTCATTCAAATTAGGTTTTATCGGTTTTTATAATTGCTTTATCTGTTTCTTTCGGCATTTTATTTTCCTTTTTTTTTTTTTTGTAGGTTGTTGATATAATATGTTTTTGAAAAAAAATGGATTTCAATGACTGTTTTGTAGTTAAAATGTTCCATCTGCAATCAAGCTTTCCTTATGTCGACTTCCTCGTGCTGTTGCATACATGCTATATTTTTCATTCCAACGTAATTATGTTGCCATGTTGCTGACATAAAAACTATTTCCTGAAAATGCAATTATAACCAAAGAGGCGGAAATGTCTATATCTTAACCAGCTTAGGACCAACCCATAGCCATGCCAACCTTCCTATTACTTTTTGACAGTCACCAAAGCAATAAAGAGAGCGCCTTCTGCTATTACAGATAAAGTATTGTTGCTTGATCTTCTGCAGTGTCTAATACTGTGACGATAAGATCCACTATAAATTTGCTATTTCACAGTACCTAATTAACTATACTTCGCTGTACTATTGCGCAATCCACTTGTAATTAGATACCCTCACGATAGCGCTTATTTTATCAAAGCTATGCAGCCAGAGAGAATCAAGTCAGTCAAAATTAGGTTACTTGAAGATTTTTATGTCATACAAAAGCTGTCGCATTGTATTGATGACATTTGCCTGAAAGGTGATGGTTGCACATTCATGCATTACAATCAACAACAGCTCTCAACAGTGTTTAAATTTGTTCAAGAAATATTGGCTGATTTATAATCTTCTCTGGCTTTGTCATGAGAAAAATCTGTTTGATGTATTATTTTAAAGTAAAAAATGTCCTTTATACTGAAAATGTGAACGAGATCTGGTTGCACAGAGATGAGCAGTACCAAAAAAAAACGATTATCTTTCCTTCTTTACATCATGACTTGACGCTGTGAAACGTTTGAACAGATATGAGGCTTTTTTTTCTCAGAGTTTGCAGCCTTATGAAAAATTGAATATTGAACTTTTCATAAATTAACGACCAGGGACATTATTTTATGTTTACACCTACAGTTACAGTATTCTGAGAGAGAGAGAGAGAGAGAGAGAGAGAGAGAGAGAGAGAGAGGGAAAAGGGAGAGAGAATGAGAGAATTTATCGGATGACTGAGGAGGAAAAAAGAATGATTGCGACCATAGAGCAACAAAAATATGAACTGCAGCTTACACTCTCTTTTCTATTCACAAGCTTTATGTATAATTTCTTTGCATTTTAAGACACATTCACCCGAGCTTGCATTACCGGTATATGGGTTATCGATTCTGAAGGATGCGTAAGTTTCTCACTGTCGCTCACTCGTTATGAGCTCTGAAGCAGTACTCGTAGTTACCTTTGCATGCCAGACCAACATTAGCTCGATAGTTAGATACGGCTAAACCTCATTTCATTAGCTACTTTGTTTAAAAGTGTAAAAAAATAAACAAACAAATAAAAGAAGAAGAAGATTAATTTACCTGCTCTTTTAAATTAAAATGGACTAAAGCAGTGTATACACACAACAAAAAATAAAATAAAAAACACTTTGTTACTCAAACAACATTAATGAAAATAGATTATCCGTCTAGTTTTACAGACTTGTTGATGAAAATTTTCACTATAGATTTAGAGGTGTATCTCTGCCTATCTACTTATACATACACACAATTCTAGAATGGGAAATATCAATAATTGTCTCTGATAAAAACCCTAATTTTCAAGATTGTATATTCTTCTCTAGACCGCTTTACTATTTTAATAGTAATCTGATAAGTCAGGCTGTATATTTAAGAAGAATAAACCTAGTTTAGCAACTAATCTGTTAGAAATATAGCTGAGTCAAAAAATGGACGAACATCGTAATGTCAAAAAACACACAACCCTGCCGTGATTATCAAAAATACACTATATGAAGGTTTCGCCCAAAATCCCTTTTTCGACCACGGCGAAGCACCAAGCTATGGCGCGATTTTCTATCTGGGTTTGATCCCTTTATCTTTAAAATTGAAAAAGTTATACCTCCATATGCATATATACAGTTGTTGGCGATCTGCACTGTTTATCACGAAAAACACAGCATACGACCTGCATATTACGTAAAATACAGTATGTCATGTGTGTATATATTGTATTTTTCTTGATTATGAATGTCGTTTATTGCACACATACTGTGTATTTTTCATGGTAAATTATCTACACAGTAAAATATACAATTCTTTTCATAGAATCTACGCAACCTTTATTGACCCAGTGGTACAGTTCAGAGGGCCAGCATGGCGCGAAAAACATGTATAAAGTTTTGTCTAGCTTATGAAAGTTGGTCTAGCCAAGCCTGTGGTTGCATCATTTGCTAACCAAGCAATTTCAAAAGACTTAGATCTGTAACTTATTTCAAAATGCAAAGCGCCTGACTGCCTAGACGTCGTCCTCATTGGTACCTACAGAATTCACATTAATTCATTTTGTCAGAGTACACCATCCTGTTGATACAAGGCAACAACAAGATGGAAAGCAACAAATCTGACTTCAGCAGCAGAAGTTCTGCCACAAAATGGAACTGATAACCCTAGGGTTCCTTTAGAGATTGTTCATAGCATAAGCAAAAAATGAAAACCAAAGGCTCAGAGTCGGGAAAAATCATAAACAAAGAAAGCAGCGCAAAATCGATTTAAAATACGCTGTCAAACCTGAGTACGGCGATGTTGCATGAGGAAAGTGAAATCTCAATAATAGATCCTGCTTTATTGCAAAAGGAAGTGAATAAGTACCACTTGGCATCGCATTACTGTGCGCAGAAGATGTTTCGAATGGAGTCGGTTCGAAAAACGACACCTAATAATAATATCTCTGGCAAAAAATCTGCGCTCTTTCAAAACACTTTGAGAGACCAGGATGACAAAACAGTAGAAGTGTACAAAAGCTTGTTTCTCTGAACCCTTGGTTACGAATAAAAAAAATGACATTGTCATTACAGATTTATTCAGACAAACGCCATGGAGCAAGCGTTCATCTAATAACCTCTTAATTTACATACGTGGAAAAGCTTCCAAATCCATCAATTATATAATCCAAGAGTTTAACATTATAGGCAACAACACGCTTCTTTGCGCAGATATTTGCCGCCTGAAATAACAGTAAGACAGATGCACAAAGACTAATGCCGAGAAAACTCAGTCTCTAATAATTATGTTACCCCACTTTCACAAGATTTTCAGATCGATGTTTAGGTCACAAGCAATGTGAAACGTGCTCCAAAAGCGAACTTTACTAACAAAATTTTACCTGTGAAGAAGTGAATAACATATTCAAGATAACTCTGCACAAGAAGAAATACTGTGAGGCGCGACAGGACCACAAAGAAGACTCTGCCATGGATGACAAACTAGTAATATCAGCAGATCTCCAAAAAAGGGTCATGCTAATTCGTATGGACGAATGAAAAGCGGCTTTTTCACCCACAGGCTAACAAGTTCAATGAGATATATGCTGCGGTCTCCAGAGGTAGGCTGAATTTCACCGTTTTGTGGAACAAAGGTAGTTCATGGGTAGGGATGGGGACATTACGTCAACTTTCCATCGCTTTTTGATGGAACTGCGGGATGAGATTGAGATGGTGGTGTGATTAGATAACTGCAGTGGACAAAACAAGAATTGGACTTAATTTCAATGCTCGTCATATTGGTGAACAGTGATGGGATACAAGGAAATATACAATAAGTCTGAAATTCCTTGAGCCTGAGATGCTTTTATGTCGACTTTCGCATGCCATTCACTATCGAAGGTGAAATGAAACGCTTTGGAAACGTTTATGATATCAACGACTTCGTGTCTTGTGTGCGGAAGGCAAAGTACATACCTATCATAATGAAACCTCTAGATTTCCGAGCCTGGAAGTCAGGTGTGAGCCACCATACGCCCAACAGACTGCCAGAAAGACCCAAGCTAGTATCCATGGTCCAGGTAATCTTTCAGCGAGGAAGTGAAAACCAGCTTTTCAAGACATCTTTCGCGGGTGTTGAGAGGGAACCTCAGATCGAACCATATAGTCGGTCACAACCACGAGGTGTGCATCCAAAGAAGAATGATATTGTCAACAAACTACTACCTCGCATACCAACAACAAGGCAGGCGTATTGGAATAAATTGCCCGCGAATACGTGCAGCAAGGATCTTGCCACTGATTATGAATAAGCGTTGTAGTTTAGAGACAATCGAATTATTACGTTAGCTCTTGATTTAGTATGAGTGTATGTACTTGCATGTATAATGTTTAGGTCAAGCAAATAGCTTTGTAAGGACATTGACTTTATTGAAATGAGAATCCAATTTGAAAAAAAAATCAAAGCTCTTTCTTTATTCACAAGAACAAGTCATGGCCAAACATTTAAAAATTGTTCCCACTCCTGGTGTCTCCTTATCTCTACAGTAATTTACAGATCGAAAAAGACAATCGCACACTCTACCTCTCAATCTCAGGCAAGTAGCAAGACGTGCATTCTGGTACAATCCAGCTATAAAAACTCATAACGAACAGGGCTACTTTCGACCTCCTATAAATTATAAGTGCTTTACACACTTGAAAGTAATAGATATATAGATCAATTTGTTACTTCTTTGCTTTATCACGTCATGGTTTGTTGTAGTGATTTTACTTTCAATTCATAAACTGCGATGACAAAAGCTCTAGAAAAATTTCAATCATTTCATTTTCATGACCGATTTTGCAGGGTATAAAATCACAATTTAATTTTTAGCTAGCTTCTACTTTTTGGGACATTACATGCTCAATACTGCATATTTATCATATTTTACTATACATTTGAACAACGTTTTTGAAATGTATCAGTTTAGGATAAGTATGCTTCATTTTGCCGTTCATTCGATCTCAAAAACAGTGCTTTCAGCTGTTTTTGTCGATAGATTGTATCGCAATTTTCTGAACATTTATCACGAAGAAAACAGTAAATGACGCATACTGTATTTTTAATAATCCATCAAATTTCAACATTGTTTTTAAGAGTACAGTCGTGACTATGGTGCCTATTTTATGCATGATTTCAGAATAAAACAGCGTGCAAAGTTGGATCAATAGGTAACTTACAAGATACTAAAGTTTGGAGAAGATTTAAGAAAAATTATGGCTTCTACACGAAAACTTAGTTTATCGGCTCTCATGAAAAATTTTTAAAATCATCATATACTGTATTCTCAAAAATCGCGGTAAAACTTAGAAATGTAACACTTTAAGCTAGGTTAATGAACATATATAGTTTCTAAGGGGGGCTTTGGTTTTTTGGTTTTTTTTCATATAAAGTAGTATTTTATCAGCTAAAAAAAAAAGAGGATAAAGCAATCTTAACGATCGTAACCGATTGAAAGCAAAAAGGGAGCACTAAAAGTGGTGTGCGTCAATTTTGTTTTCCAAATAATATGTGCAAAAGGGTAAAAACCAGAAATGAGTCTGGCTAGAAGTAATAGGCATAATTACAAAAATAGTTTGTCCAGTGGATCTTTTCAATTATTTAAGAAAACAACTATCATTTTGGTGGACTGTTGCGGTGAGTTTAAAAAAAATGTGTTATTTGCCATGTTAAACTCTTTCATTACTTGCCATAAGTTTGTAACGTTAAATGATAATAAAGGACAAGAAAAATATATACAAAAAAGAGTGGCCACCCTGCTGAGTTCTTATTCCGTAATCGAAGTGAGGAAAATGATGAGTGAAAAAAAAACCCAACGGGCTCCGATGTCTGGATCAGATAATCTTGTCACTTTAAGAACAGATCAAGGAAAATGTTATGCAAGGGAGTCCCTTCGATGGTAAGAATTTGTTGTTTAACTAACAAACAATGAATTCCCCAAATATAGCATGTTTCCATCGCGAAGCACAACAATTCTTTTCTTTTGCTTTTTGAGGACGCCGTTATCCTATTCATGATAGAGAATCTAAGTATATGTCAAATATATCTACTCACAGCTTTTATTTTTATTTATCTCTTTCTGACTAAATGTAGTGCTTGGTTTCAAGTGCGTCCATTCACGCGTTTAAAACCTTCTGAGTTTTTGGCGGATCCGAACTCATGGACTGAAGATCTGTAATATGTCAGGCAGTTTTGCTTAAGTACAGCATCACCAAGGATGTTTTCGAAATTTAGCAACACATAACAATGGTCATATCCTCTACATTATCAATGAACTTGCATGTATGATTGTGTACAATGTAGTGTATGAGGCGCGTCCTTAAAAAAACAACAACTCATAAAGCATTTTGCTTCATTACCAAAGAAAGAACATAGCCCAAATTATCAAATTTATTTCTTTTGGATTCCACTGAGCCTAATATCTTTGGTTAGATTCTACAAAGTTTTTCCCTATGTTCACATATTTTTTCCGACACTGTTTTTCTTCTTTCCGCTTTCAGTTTAAATGTTTCTGCAGTCATGTTCTTTTGCATTTTCTTTTCACAAAATAAAAAAAAATTCAGTTTAGTTGTTTGACCTTGCAGATATATTCAAATGATATTTTTTTCAAAATGTATTTTATTATCTGATCTATGTTTAATTATCCATTTGCGTCCAACAGGGACACGAGGTTTATGTCCTTTTGCCGCTACATAAATGATTATATCAGAATATGTCTAATTTTTTTTTTTTTGCCTGTTCCTGATTTTATAAGAAGGAATTAAATTTTTCAAGATTGCGTTCATTCAGCATTACATTATTTGGTAGTTTGTTAGTAGAGTTGTTCTTTTGTTGGTGAAATTCTGAACAGTTCTTTCAATAATCTTTTCTTCTACAGTGTCTTGTCTGTTTGATATCGACTTGTGTGTATGTGTGTGTGTGTGTGTTTTTCAGAATTGAGGACGCGTAAGTGGCACAATGATTAGCGAATCTGCCCAGAGGAGATCCATAGATACACTTCCATTGCTAACGCGAGTATGAACCCGACATCTACGCTTTGGCCTGAGTGAGCCAGAAAGCCTGAGGTCACATTATTGTCGATGGGTTATATGCACAATGACCCCTGTCGATATTGTTCAACGCTCTACATAACAGACAAGTTGGCCAAACAATGAAGATATAATCTAAACATCATCAAACACTGTTGCCTGATGATAATGTGTGTCACAGCAATTGATTACCTGAACAATCAGTTTTACGAACGGGTGAGTAGAAGTACGTCGCTATGACTCAAAAGAAAGAGAGAGAGAGAGAGACAGAGAGAGAGAGAGAGAGAGAGGGGGGGGAGATAGGGAGAGAGAGAGTCGTTGCATTGTTTTACTTTACCTTTACATCTGTAAGTTTATATACTTAACAAAAACCAATTTCAAAGGTGTTTGTGAATGAGGTAAGGACAAACAAAAATGATATTTTCCCGGAAGTTTCATGTTAAATTGAATCTGCAGAAGAAAGTTCTTGTTGACTTTCGAATACTTCACGCTGTATCTCTTTGTGATCTAATCTGGACTGGTGGTGGCAAAAAGATCGCAGTATAAAAGAAGACCGCACAGTTTTCCTCCATTTCATGTTTCCGGCAAAAGACAGACATTTGTCCCCTTTTGATTAAACTTCACCCTAACCCTCTGATTGAGAGCCCAAATAAACTGATGTAGAGTTGACAAAACTTTTGTTTCCGTAAAAATTTAGTGATAGTAAACGTTCTTTTGATTCATTCACTTTTATGTACAACTGATCCCCTGACTTTAAATTACTTATGTCGTTACAAAAAGTAATTTACTAAAGGACATAAAAAAATGTGCGCCACAATAAAAAAATCTAGTCACAATAAAAGAACCCTTTGAATGGTTAAGATTGGAAAAGTCTGTAAAATTTTTTGAAATAAGAATAAGAACAAAATCTCCTGTCGTCCTTGATAAGGGTATCCTTGCCAGCAGTTGATTTCCCTTCATCAGACCAGCCGGCCTTGGACAGATTAATCTTGTTTTAACTGGGTTGAAGGACGCCAATTTCATACACAGTAAAATTTAGGGAAAATTAGAAAGAAAAAGTGGTTAGATGTTCACTTTGAAAATTTATATTCCAATGAATGATCAAATGGTTTGATTTGGCTAAAAAACAAACTGCTTCAAAGATATTTTTCTTTCCTTATTTTTTCACAATTAATTCTCATGTGATATAAACCAAAACATATGTCACGGCGTTTTGTTTTTTTTTTGTTGTTGTTGTTTTTTTTATTTGTTATAGCTTCAATGTTTTATATCGGAGATTTGTTAAATTTATTCTAAGTTCTTTTTAATATTTACTTCACTGTGATTTTTAGCCTTTCCCAACAGTCGTTTGTATAAATATAAGAGACATTGAAGTGAGCTAGGTATCGAGTGGACAAAAAAGTCAATGAAGACATCGTTGTTTATGACGCCGATTAATAGTTTTCTTTCACTAAACCTCGAGTAAGGTGAAAAATATAGGTTTCACTTATTCCTGTTTTCCATATACTTCCTGCCGATTTTAAAGAGTTAAGCGCTGCCTTGGGTCACTTCCTGGGTTTAAAAAATGGCTTAGTATAGACGTTTCTTTTTCTTTTCACTGGCTTTTTTTGAGGTAGCCAACTAAAAGAGGGCAAAACAGGGAAAAACCTTGACCGATTTTATCTTCATATAAAAAACAAAAAACAAAAAAGAACCGCACTTACAAAAAGCAACCAGAGAGATATACTAGTAATCGTACATGATGAGACGATCATAATACTTGTCTTGATTCAATGAATATTTCTTTCCCTGTAAACACTGTTGTGTTAAGACGCATCTGTTTGAGCCACCAGTCATCAAGCTTTGTACATTCACCCCTCAAAGTCGCTAGTTTAGCAAGTGCGTTTTAAAGTTTATCATCTTCAAAATATGCCTAAGTTAACAATAGCTCTATATATGATCGAAACCTTATTCGGCCTACCGTAATCATGTTTTTTTTTTTTGTTTTTTTTTTTATTGTAGAACCAATTTTAGCAATATAAGAGTTAGGTTTTATTATTACGATTACTTCTTTCAAAAAGCAAATATCAAAATGCACCCAGAATTATTAATGTTGGTCAAAACCTGCTATGCTAACCTAATGATAAAAGAGTTATCATGGCATTTTCAAATCTTTTTTTATGGGTTTGATAAAGACACATCTCATAAAATCATGTAAAAAATAAAATTTGCTTGCGATCTATAGCTGTTTTTCAGGCTATAAATATGATTTAAAGTTAATATAAGTTAACCCCTTGTGGGCTTTATCGGCTCTGCGAGCGGAATCAGCTGGCGGTACCGCTCAGCCTTTGCAATTATTTGAGAATTTGAGTAAAAAAAAAAGCATTATGTAACAGGATAATACAGTACAAAAATGATTACAAATAAAAGTTATTAGGAAACTATCGATACATCAGTCTGGGATAAGCGGGAGATCGGGAATCCAAGAAAACAAAATATACTAATTTGAGAGAGCTTGGAAGACTTATGGAGAGGCCACAAAAGTATCTAATAGATTGATTTTTTAAAAAAGTGATTAGAAACGAACTCATGAAGTGAAACAGGTGAAATAGAGCAATAGAAAACAATAATAAACTAGGTGGAGATATCTGTAAGTTTATATCTAAGGATGAACAATGGTAAAAAAAAGAAAAATTCTTATTTCAAAAAAGAAGTGCAAATAAGTTCCGTACTAATGAATTATAGTAAATGAATACATCAAAGAAGTCACAAATATAAAAGACTGATGTAATTACGTATGAAGACACACTTTTTGAGGGAGTAAACATAATAATAATACACTGATTTCATTGTAAAATGGGAAAGCATTCAATCTCGGGGATAAAATACATATTTTTTTAAGGCTTCTCTTTCGATCCGAACACACTGAATGGGTAATGGTACGCTTACTTATATGAACTATCATGGCTTTATGAATAATTTTACCTGTTGCCATTAATGCTTGTAAGAAATATCCTGTCTTGGTCACAAACCAAATGAGGTAGAAGTCGTTTTCTTCATCATTTAGATTCTCAATTAAACTCAGAAGTTCCATTCGGTGTGCTTCGAAATCGAGAAAAGAAGTTTTGTATTTAAAATAAATCAACTTCAAAAGGGTATGTTCCTGGAAATTAGAGTGGCCTTAAACGGAGATCGAGTGAAGTGGCATCGACTTAAGTGAAGTGCTACTTTCTTCATTGCCGCAGTAGAATATTCGAAAGAGGGTAAGCAAAAACAAGAAAAGCAAAAAAAGCAATAATATAATTAAACATCACCTAGAATGAAACTTGGTTGAAATATGTTTGTCTTTATACGGTAAATAAGCTTTCGCATGCTTTTGTGGATAAAAATACACAAAGCAAAACTAACGTGGGCTCAGAAAACATTAATGAAAAAGAATGAAGGCTTTAAAGAAATTGATACTTATTGAGTTCAAACCTTGGATTAATTTTCATGTCAAAAACAATCTGAGCTGAAGATAGTGCTTTTGATGATGTAAAAGTTTATGATCGTTTTCCTTAACACGGAGATTTTTCTAATATTATATATATATATTTTATATATATATATATATATATATATATATATATATATATTATGATCAACAAAATTAATACAACATCTATGACGAGATCTCAGATATAAAAAAAAAACAACAAAAAGTCAGCAAACTTCTTAACGGGACCTCGGATATAAAAAAAAACTTTTTAACCCGTCAATTTTCTAACTAGACTCATTTATTAGTAGGTCAGTAGACAGACTTGAGACGAGACCATTGCGCTGAGAATAATTTATTTTGAAACCTCTCCTCACATTTCTTTCAGGGCGTCGGATCCAACACTAAATGGACTATGGTAATTGTGCGTCATGAAGCCAATTTTGTATGTTTTCGTGTCTGTAATTATTTTCTCTGGCTTAATCCCTTCCTGAGACACATTGTCTAAACGTCCGAGTTTAAGCCTGCCAAAAGAATAGACCAGTCTGTCAGTTTTAAAACTACCGGAATACCAATTAAAAAGAGCATTTGCCCCAATAAATATTTTGGGTTTATAACGAGAGAAAAGCATTTATATTTGAAATTAATATCGACAGTAAACAGGGGTTAACGTCGTGCCTGCTCTTCATTATACTTTTGTTACGGTAGATATACAGACTTTGCCTCTCTATTTTAACCCCCCCCTCTCTCTCTCTCTCTCTCTCTCTCTCTCTCTCTCTCTCTCTCTCTCTCTCTCTGTATGTGTGTGGGTCTATACATATATATATGTATATATATATATATATATATATATACATATATCTTTATCTCTATCTCTATTTCTATTGATATCTCTCCCTATTTCTCTCTCAATGTCTTTGTGACCTAACATCCCATTTATCTGTCTAGCATTGTCTGACTTTCTGTCTGTCGTATCACACATCTATCTAAATAACTGTTATGCGTCACGAAATTGTACCTCATTCTATAAACGTCTATTTTTCTCCTTCGTCTATTTGCTTTTGTTATCTACGTGATTTTTACTTTCATGACAGAACTGTCACCGTTTTTCTTTTCCATTCTTCAACCTGCCCCAAATATATATACACACTGTCTCTCAGACTCTCTCACGATTCACTTTCTTTTATCCGTTGGGTCTAATCTTACCTTTATGGTACGTTCTTCTTTCACTTCTCAGAAAATTAAAAAGAAAGAAGCACACAAACAACTAATAATAAAAAAGGGCAAACTGAACGATGAAACACGGCTTTTAAATCCGTGGAACCATTCTTCAATTTAAAAAGATGAAGAAAGAAAAATCAATGATAAAACATAAATTCACTCGTTATCCTATGAGAATGGGCTTTGGGCACCAACAAACTTTCTCATTTTCACTCTGACTTGTTTCAGCCATTTAAGCCTATTGCATGTTTTGCCGACAGTTTAAGCTGATTCCATGTTGTCAGCCATTTAAGCACATTCTATTTACACTCTTCCTCAATGTAACCCGCTTGATTGCCTGTCTTCACTTATCTTGCAATAAGCATTCCAATATACAGCAACACGTGAATGGCGATTTTTCTTGATCCAGAGGATTGTCCCAGCTACCCTTTTACCACAACAGTAATCACTGTTTTATAAGCTATTTTTTAATATTCATTTAAAAAATCTCTTTTCAAAATCCCAATTTCACATTCCATATGTTTTGTTGGGTATTACGACTCGCGGAGCATTTTATCTGTGAACCTTCATACTGATTTTTATGTGCCATATACGCTTGCCTTCTATTTGATACTTAAAGACGGCAGAGGTTATATAAACTGGGTCGTTATTTGTTTTTCAATATTGCTTACAGACAGTTAGTACATTTCACAATAATTATTTAAAAGTGCCATTCTCCAGTTATTGTTCATTTTACTTCTTCATCGTAACATCCACCTCCATAATCATTTTATTTGTATGATCGATCTTAATTTTGACTTGCTCAATTGGTCTTTTCTTGCACACGCTTGTAATTGTGTGAAACTAGTGCAATATCATCAGCAAAGTCTTCATATTCTAGGTTCTTACTAGCAAATCAGACTATTTGACACCTCGAAGATACATTTCATACAATCAAGCTGGGCCTGGCTTGCAAGTTCGATTCGAAAGGAACATCGGAAAGTGGCAGCTCCTGCCTTGGCTCTGACTTGACCTTCAACTGCTTACTTCTTTACCTTACACACAGCATTATGTTCTTCTCATGATAACGATGCAAATCCATAAGTTTTCCTGATTCTTCCAGAAAGTGTTATGATATTGTGGTCGATGCTATCAAAATGCTTGGAGAAATTGTAAATTATTATTTCCTGGAGTACTCGATTGAGTTTTAATGGTATAAAGCGTAATAACAAAAGGATCCATCTGGAAGACATACCATCATTTTAATACATTACCTCAACTCCAGTTTGATTTGTACTAATAATTTACGACAGTTGTCACTAATAAATGCAATCATCTTTCGCTGCTACTTAGAGCCAGTCATATTAAATGCGTTCAAAAATCTCTTAATGTGCTTTAATCTTGACATAAAATAAGGCTTTCATTAAAATATTAACCCCACACTGGTCCTCAAAGCTAACCATGCTTCAACATAGCGTATCTCGTCCAGTGTAGGCTTCGAGTAACCGCTAAAACCTACAGCCATTAACTGATTTAAAACAGTTCCACCCTCTTTATCCTCTCCTTGGAAGCTCCTCCTTTTTTCCGAACCCTTTCAAGAAAACTCTTAATTTAATAAATTGTTCGAAAAGTAAGCATAAGATTGGCTAATCCATTGTCAAGGACACTTTAGGGGGGGG
>BLXT01007882.1:1579581-1600369 GCA_019648995.1 Plakobranchus ocellatus
GACACTGTCCTTCATTTACGTCAGAAAGGGATTTTAAGGAGCCAAAAAGCTCTTCCTGGAGGGCCAGAATCTAAACTTTAACATCAAGAGACCAGAATAAAATGTAATTCTTGTGTAAAAGAACGAAGATGTAAAAGTTTATTGGTTTGATCCACATTCCTTTTGCAATATGTGTAACGTTATTTTTTTGTGGTTCTTGAAGTGACTGACTTTTTTTTATTAACTTTGTATATCGAAATAATTATTCCCTCGCCCTTCCTTTTCCACAACCCATGCCGTCCCCCTCCCTGGAAGCTTTTTTTTTTCAGAGAATAAAATTAATATTGTTCCAAACTCTTAAATACTTAAATCTTGAATTTGTACTTTTAGCGTAATTTTCTGCTAGCACAAGAAGCAACAGGGTGAAAATCCTGGGTGTTACACAACAGCCAGTTTACCGTTAGATGATGTCAGGTCTTTAGGAGCTCACTGATCAGGACGCCAGTGATGGCCGAAGTCTTTTCCAGATTAGGGGTCATGCTCGCCTTATGATTGTCGGTTTCTGTAACTGTTCCCTTTAAGTCAACCAAAAGTTGGAGAGAGAAGATGTGGGTAAAGCGAAGCAAAGAAGGCACACATTTTGATCAATCCATTACATTTTGAGCATGATACGTGAAGCTAGCAATGTATACTTTTAGAGATATTAAAATGTATTTCTCAATCTCAATTTTGTCCAAGTTAAAAAGTTTTATATCTTTCATCTTCATGACTCAATAAAATTTTTCAATAGATATCCAAAGTGACTCAAGACTAAGTTTGCGTTGCTTGCCTCAAGTGAAATCAATCTTTTTTTTTTATATAATTGACTTCATTCAATTATTTTTATAGTTTTTTTTTTCTTAATTGATTTATCTGTTTCTTTCGTCAATTTATTTTCTTTGCTTTTTTCCTTTTTTTTTTCTTGTAGGTTCTTAATGTAATCAGTTTTTGAAAAAAAATAGAGTTCAATGACTGTAATGTAATTAAAATGTTCCAGGCTTTCAGGCTTTCTCTATGTCGACTTCCTCGCGCTGTTGCATTCATGCTGTACTTTTCATTCCAATTTAATCATATTGCCATGTTGCTGACATAAAAACTATTTCCTTAAAAAGTCATTATGACCAAAAAGGCAGCATTTTTACCCTTTTACCAGCTTAGGACCAACCCATAGCCATGCTTATCTTCTTATTACTTTTAGACAGTCATCAAGGCAACAAAGAGCGCGCTTTGTGCTGTTGTTTGTAAAGTAATATTGCATGATCTTCAGCAGAGTCTAATACTGGGATGATCTATTATAAATCTGCAACCTCCCCGCACCTAATTGACTGTAGTTCTATGTACTGTTGCTCAGAGCACCGTAATTAGATACCCTCACGATATCACTTTTTTTTCAAAGCTATGCACAGAGAGAGAATCAAATTTCAGCCAAAACTGAGTGACATGTAATTTTTTATGTCATAATAAAGCTGTCGCATAATAATGACAAAATCTGCCTGAAAGCTGATAGTTACACAAATATGATATTACAATCTCAGCAGCTGCTCATACTCAGCTGTTTTACAGTATTTAATTTTGTTCAAGAAACATTGGCCGACTCATGATCTTCTCTAATAGCGTCTAAAAAAATCTGTCTGATATATAATTTTTAAGAGGAGATCGTACTTTACACTGAGAGATCTGGATGTACAGAGGTGAGAGTAGTACCAAAGTACGATTATCTTGTCTTTTTCACATAATGACCTATGAATCTTTAGAATCAAACAGAGGCTTCTTTTTAGAGCTTAAAGCTTTGTGACGAAATAAATATTGAATTTTAAATAAACGGACGGGCAGGGAGATAATTTTATATTTTCACATCCAGTCATCACTATTCAAGGAGAGAGAGAGAGAGAGAGAGAGAGAGAGAGAGAGAGAGAGAGAGAGAGAGAGAGAGAGAGTTTATCGGATGGGTGAAAAGGGGAAAATAAAAATTGCGGCCATAGAGCAACAAAAAATATGAACCGCAGCTTACACTCTTTTCTCCTATTCGTAAGCTTTGTGTATTATTTCTATTCATGTTTAAGACACATTCGCCCAGGTTTGTGTTTATTGGCTTATCATGAAGAGCGCGGCAAGTATTCTAACTGTCGCTTACCCGTTATTAGCTCTTTAGTAGTCCCATAGTTACATTTGCATGTCAGACAAACATTAGTTAGATAGTAAAATACCTCTAAACCTCATTTCATTAGCTACTTTGTTTCAATTGTTAAAAAAAAAGAAGGAGGAGAAGAAGATTAATTTACCTGTCATTTTAGATTTAAAAAAAAAAACGGATGAAAGTGGCGTATACAAAAAAAGAAAACGCTTAGTTGCTCTAACAATATTAATGAAAATAGATTATCCGTCTGGTTTTACAGACTCGTTGATAAAAATCTTCATTACAGGTTTAGAAATGTTTGTCTGCCTATCATTCTAAACATACACACACACGCATTCCAGAATGGGAAACTATAAAAAATTGCCTCTGATAAAAATCTAAATTGCAATTTTTCTTCCTCTCATGGATTATTAATTTTCAAGGTATTTATATTCTTCTCTAAATCCCTTTACTATTTTTGATAGAAGTCTGATAAAGCCAGGCTGTGTATTTATGAAGACTTAAACCTAGACAAAAAAATCATTTTTTTTTTTTTTTAGAATGCAGTTTTTTCTTTGCCGTTGTTATGTATAGACCTACTCTGTGTTGTTTAATTTGTTCTTATACGTTTGAGTTGGTGGTTGTATTCTTTTACTAGTGTATAAATACAAAAATAGTTTGTCCAGTGGGTTTTTCCCATATTCAAGAAGAAAAGCCTTAAGGGTGAAACGTTGTTATATATAGACCTTCTCTGTGTTGTTTAATTTGTTCTTATACGTTTGAGTTGGTGGTTGTATTCTTTTACTAGTGTATAAATACAAAAATAGTTTGTCCAGTGCGTTTTTCCCATATTCAAGAAGACAATAGTATTATTGAACTATCATTTTGGTGGACTTTTGCGTTGAGTAAAAAAAAAAAAAATAAAATTGGTGCTTTGCCGTATTAAACTCATGCATTATTTTCCATAACTAGGATTTTACATGATAACAAAGGACAAGAAAAATGTTCAAAAAGACAACGGCCACCCAATGCGTTTTTATTTCATAATTGAAGCGAGAAAAAGGATGAGCGGAAAAAACAAAACAAAAAAAAAACCACGTGTTCCGATGTCTGGAACAGATAATCATGTCACTTTAAGAATAGATCAAGGATAATATTATGCAAACGAGTCTTTTCGATAGTAAGAATGTATTGTTCTTTAGTTAGATAGCATGTTTCTATTGTGAAACACAAAATCGCGGGGGCTAGTGATGACCGCCGTAAGAGACATTTTTGGCGAAAAGCGTTTTATTGCATATTTAAATCCGTCATCTCCTCCGGTGCGTTTTTAGCTGGGTCCTACTCTCCTACGTATTTAAATAAAGCTGTAATTTAGGTTTGAAAAAAAACCGTTTGTATCCAAGTACAAAAGTAGATTTTAATTACTATGGTAAGAGCACTTACAGTTGAGGGTTATTTCAAAATCGTTATTGATTACCGCCGTATGGTTACTTACCGCTCTATTCAATTGAACTTCGTACCACGTATTCGAAAAAATAGTTAAATACTACCGTAAATGAGCACTTACGGCTGTACTCAATGACCGTTACAGTTCATATGAACCTGGCGATTGTACTCTTTTAATAGCACTTACGGTGTCATTAGCCTGTGACTATGCACATGACTTTAGCGCTTATAATTTCATAATGCGATCTTTTAAATTTGAACATCATGTTTGCTATTAAAATAGGCATAGATTTACCATGCTACACCCACAGATTATTTGTGACCAGTTTACTCATCTCTTTTGAATGAAAAAGGCCGATACCAAAAGTATCAGGCTTGATCAGATTACAATGGTGACCTGTAGAAAAGCATTTATTAATAGTATGATTTAATCTAGTTACGAGTACAATATTATCTTCACTTTAAATAGGGAACTTGCGTATCTTTTGAAGAAGTCTAAAAGATTATTGGCAGGTACTCGCTCTTTGACATGGCATATATATAAATATTGATATAAAGAGAGACAGAAACGTATTCATCCTTGTTTCTACTTATAAGACATGAGTAGACTAGTTTCTGCATACAGCAACACAACACTGACAATTCGCTCTACAAACATGATTACGTCTTTTATGAGGAATCTTACGGACTCACTGAAATAAGCTGATCAGTATTAGCCCACCTCTATTAATGTAATGATCCATAAAGCACCTTCATCGGCAAATCTAGAGATGAGAAGCTGATGACGTCCACCTGGTTCAGTATGTTATATGAAGAGTCAGATGAATTAAACTCGTGTATGTCTCTAGACATCCCATTGTGTGGCAATGAGTGTCTTCAGACCCAGGGGAATGGCAGCGCAGGGGATATGATTGGCGCCTGAAGGCAATGAAATGGTCTAGCCCTGAAGTGCTGGCCAATTTGAAAGAGGCGCTTGAACGACGAATCATATAAAAGTAATTTTGTAAGATCGCATCTCATAATCAGACTACGTAGAATGTGTGATCTACACTCTCCCTTTGACTAAAAAGACCCAGTAACATTAGGAACAGCTTGTGAACATAGCATTCTCCACCAGAACACTCAGAGCTCTCTCTTGGACGATGCTACTCCAGAGGTGTTGAACAACTGTGTCGCGATACACCAGAAATAGAAGGTTGATAATATCTCTGATGTAGGACGTTGAGTTCTTTAGATCTATATAGACCTAGCTGGATAAATAACGGAACTCTGAAGATTGTGTGAAGTACTAAAAAAACTGAGTTTATTTAACTCAACAGCAGGAAATCAGATCAAACAATATTCACATAGGCCGTCGATAAGAAAACTAGATCTAGCTCTAAAAAAATCTGCGTAATCGCTATACAATGATCTTACTGCAATCTCTATAATCTGTGATCTCTAAAAACTCTGAGTACTCTCTCTATGAACTTTCTGCCTACTCTGTGTCTTCTCTGTGTGATCTCTGTGTTATACTGGTATATCTCTGTGTCTCAGTCTCAGTCTGAGTCTGTGTCTGAGTCTCCTTTCACCAATCTTCTCCCGGTATTTATACCTTTTTCAAAGAAAACTCTACAAATTTCTGGAAATCTATCCCAAAATGCAAGCGTAGAATGTTCGAAAGTATAGATCTAGAATATTACATCATAATCCTAAAATAACATAAAAGCAGTCTTCAAAAGACATTAGGAAAAACCCCTGGGCTAAAAATAGAACATGAGTCACGTTCGTTTACGTAATGAATTCTCTTTCGCTTTGCATAAATTAACTCCCCTAAACTGGTCCTTTCTAGAACTCTCGAGTTGGCGTGCGTTCAATAACAAAACCTAAGTCTAGTTTTTTGTTACAAACTGATAGTAATAAAGAGCCAGAGAACTTATCATTCTCACATCCAGCCATACGCAGTCATAGTTTTCTGACATAAACAAGTCTTCTAGCATGTTGCCTTTAACTTCCAGAGACACCACGCATGAGCAACAGCAACAGCAACAGCATCAGTTGAACACCTGAGTATTCAGTTTTCGAACGCCAGGAGAATCTTGCTCATGATGATTAAACTAGAAAAAAAAGTACATCATTTAAAGATTGCAGATTCCAATGCTTAAGAAAAATTTCAAAGTGAGATATATTTCCGTTGTTTCATATGTATTTGTGTACGGTACAAATATTGCAAAAGCAGATTAGAAATCAACTCAACAGAGCGAGATTTCTTAAAAAAAAAAAACGCTCCCTGTTATATTGAATCTATGTATCCATCTGCAAATTAGATATTTTAAAAGTTAAATTTTTGGCAAGATTTGGAATGGTTTCTGACCCATTTAGTCTATTTAAAAGAATTTATTGTCACAGGCAATGTAAAATTAGATTTCTAACTAAACAGCAATAAGTCATTTGTAACAATACGCAGGAGAGAAATCATCAAAATATTGTTGCCAACTGAATATTTTATTCTGAGTTTAATGCAGATTATCTCAAATGATCTGAGGATCGATATAAATATCCTGCTGCTTTTGGGAATGATGATAATCAAAATTGTCTGAATCATGTACGATTACTTGTATAAGATTAAAGATATTGCAATTCCCTGACCAAATAGATCGCAGAAATCGCTGAAGCGACTTGAAATATCAAGTCAAAAAAGTCAAAAGCCGTATCGAAGAGGAACACCACAATAATCATAAACAGCAAGGGCGGCAGTCAAAAGGGTGTACCTTGCTCACGGCTTACAGTCATGCAAAAAAAAAAATAAAATAAAGGCAAAAGACAAATTACTTCTACTAATGGATATGAGTGCATGGCTGGTATGTAGGAGTCAAATTAGTTATGTTATTTCTAACAGAGAAAAGAATAAGCGAGTTCCCTTTATTCTAAAGCCTGCGAAAGACAAAATCGAAATCAGCATACAAAAGCATTGATTTGGGTAATTTGCAACAAATTTAATTTAACGGAAATCAAACGTTCTTTCTGTATCAGTCGAAAAGAGGTGGATGAATTTCACTCTAATGTAAAATAAGCTTGTAAAGAAGCAGATAAATTCATGGCACTCCAACTAGCCACATTCATATTCATTAAGGCAAACTTCGCGTAATGATGTACATTAATCTGATTTAAAAAAAAAAAAAAAAAAGACTTCAATATGTTCAAAAGATACTAAACTATTAAAACGTTATGATTATGAATAGCAAATGATAAAAAAGTAAAAAAACTACTTCATGCCCAAAAGAATCAGAATAGAAACACAGCCATGTAAATTAAGGCACACATGTGATTATATATTCTGAGAACGTGAATCTGATCGATGGCTCCAACTAAATTTCTTGATGAGCAAAAGCTATAGAGACCTGTTTCTTTATTTTCGTAAAAACAATAGTTTGTACACACATGTGTATGGTCCAAAAAATAACCGTAACGCACTGCTTGGAAATCGATATCTATCTTCTCACATAATTTCACATAGTCATATCAATAGCACTGGAAGGCCAAAAATACTGAAAATAAGGAAAAGAAAAGAACGAGAATGGGAGATAAGGAAATGCAAGAGAGATGAGAACAATAGATGATAAAGAAAACTGAGAAATAAAGCGAAGAGAAAGGGCCGGAATGAACGGGAGAAGATAGAAAAGCGAGAGACTGAGAGGGACAAAGATAAAAAAGGAGAAACAAAGAGAAAGAAGAAGAGGAAGATCGAGAAGAAAAGAGAGCGAGAGAGAGAGAAGCACGGAAAGACAGAGGCTAGCAGACATAGAGTTTTACTTAAGATGTTCGTTTTTATTGGTTAGGCTTCCAATGACGCCAATTTGCTGGTTTCCATGTATGCATTATTCGAATGACATACCACTTGTGCTTTCTCTTTTTTACTCAGCAAGAAACTTTGCTACAAAGTCGATCGGTACAAACCATACTGTACTAATAAAAAAAACATTGTTTTTAGGGGTTTGAAAAATGCGCTTTTTTTGTTTGTAAATTCTCTATAAACTATCATGCATAGAAACATTTAAATATCGATCAAATTTCAAGCTAAATTCATACCTTACCTCCACCCCGAACTCGAAAAATAAAAAAAGAAAAAACAAACATGCGAGGACGAAAATGCCGAACTTAAAATGGTTCTTGTTGGTATTAAATTTTGCTACCCTGTGCCGTAAGTGCTCAACAGCTATTTATCTTTATTTTTGACACTTGGTGTAAATCGTTTTTTTCAACAGCCGTAAGGGCCCTTACAGCTCTAATCAATGACGAATTTTCTATTCAAAAGCACCATAAGTGCTATTACGGCAGTATTCAGAATATTTTAGCAACTTCACAATTACCGTATGTGCCATAACTCAGAAACCAATGAAGATTATCAAAAAATTCTACAGACAAAGAAAGATACATAGGAAAACAGTTTTCACTCCGATGTGAAAGAGAATTGGTTGAGAATTGTTGAAATGGGACAGGTTTTTCATCCTCATGAAAAATTATTCCAGTGGCGCTTACGACAGTAATCAATACCACCCGCGAAAAAATATTTGTTTTTGCCTCTAGAGGATGCCGTTATCCTATTCAGGACAGAGAAGTTAAGTATATCTCTTTCTAACTAATTATAGTGCTTCGTTTCAAATACGTTCATTCACGGGTTTGCAACCTTTCGTTTTGGGGGGCTTATGGAGGCCTATGCAGGATAGAGAATCTAAGTATGTGTCAAATATATCTACTCACAGCTATTCTTTTATTTATCTCTTTTTCTGACTAATTCTAGTGCTTGGTTTCAAATGCATCAGTTCACGCGTTTAAAACCTTCGGTGTTTTGGGTCCGGCGATGGTGGCGGGTTCAAACTCATGGACTGAAGATCTTCAATATGTCAGGCAGTTTTGGCTAAGAACAGCATCACCAAAAATGCTTTCGAAATTTAGCAACACATAACAATGGTCATATCCTCTACATTATCACATAAACTTGCATGGTGTTATAGCATGCACTGAGCATTCGGTATTTGTCACAATAGTATTTTTTTTTAATGTTTGTAAGCTGAATAACTCGTTTTACGAACGGGTGGGTAGAATCACATTTCTGTGACTCAGAAGAAAGTCAGAGAGAGAGAGAGAGAGAGAGAGAGAGAGAGAGAGAGAGAGAGAGGGAGAGAGAGAGAGTGTGTGTGTGTATGTGTCTGTGTATATGTGTACAAAAAATCCAAATATCAACATGAGATGCCCCTTTCATAAATTTAGATTTGAGTGAACTCCTAGCATCTAGCTCTAAATAACAGGCGCGTCGTTTGAAATAAAAGGAGATGCCAGCACAAAAAATATCAATCTAAAACTAGAGGTCTTCCTCTATTTATTAATATTTGGAGTAGGCTTACCTTTAGGAGCACACAACCCCGAACGAAACTTGATTACCGTTGAAGAAATCAGAAAATTATTATGTCGTGAAAAAAGCGACTCAGGCCTATTCTTGACTAAAGACTGAGGGCCTTTTGAAAGCACTTGAATTTGAGTGAAAAAATTTTTCATTATGATGATACAGTTTTGAGGCGCCCGTCCCTATCCCCAAGCTATCCCGCAACCAACCAACAGAAACTAATGGAATTTTGCTCAAACATTTATTTTAAAAAGAGAAATGGTCGGTGAGAACCGCATAGACATTCAAAGTGTCTATACAAAGTTATTCCCCCTTTGAAGTTGGGTGCGTTTTTTCTGCTCAATCCAATGTTAATGCGAATCTTCAATAAAACTTAAAAAGGCATTCGAGTATTTAATCAGAAATTTGGAGCTAACAACACAAATACGTTTCCTCCTTTTTAGGCCTAGCTAGTATCTTTTTTAAAGCTCAAATATGATGAAGAAATAATCTTACTTAGAGGGAAAAAAAGATTCAATATATAGTACCTACCCAACAGTTTTAAAGATACTCTTGACACTTCTAAAAATCACCCCCCAAAAAGTGTTCCTCAAAGTGGATTAGCCAACCTAACACATACCTTTCGTGAAGTTTATTGAATTAAGAGTTTTCTTGAGAGAGTTGGGGAAAAAAAGGAGCTTCCAAGGGAGAATAAAGAAGGAGGAACGGTTATATATAAGTTTATGGCTATAGATTTTAGCGGATACTTCAAGCCTGCTCTGGACGAGATACGCTGCTTTGAATGATGGTTAGAAGCAGAGTTTTAGGTTGGAAGGCCATGTGTGTTGCCATTTGGTGGTGGGGTTGGTAATTCACAGTAAATCTTATTTTATGTCTAGATAAGAGCATAAGACTTTCGAACTTATTAAATGTGACTGGCCGTAAGTAGCGTCGAAAGATCATTGAATCGACTTTTGTTCCAGGAAAATATTCTGCCTGGTTATGCTTACGAGGTTGAAAACAGGTTTTGACTTTAATTCCACATTAGGAATGAATTGATTAGATCTCCATCCTGGCACAAAACTACAGTGAAACTCGTCTCTATTTTTCACTACTTTTCAAAGCATTTTGATATTATCCACCAGAATACCACAACACCCTTGGGAAGAATCTGGAATCTTATGGCTTTGTTATCCTCATCAGTAGAAGAACATGTGCTGCTCTGTAAAATAAAGAATCAAACAGTTGAAGGGCAAGTTGGTACCAAGGCAGGAACTGCCATCTTTCCAACGTTCCTAGTTATGATGAACTGTTTTATGAGGGTCGAACTTTAAAGCCAGACCTAGCTGGATTGTACGGAATGCATTTTCGAGATGTCAAACAGTCCGACAGGCTCGTAACAACCTAGAGTATGAAGACTTTGCGGATGATGACGCACTAGTTCCACGAACTTACAAGTGCGCGCAAGCAAAGACAATTCGGACAAGTCGGACAAGTCGGACTTAGGGTCAACCATACAAATAAAATGATTATGGGAGTGAATATTACGATGTACAAGTGAAATACACAACAAGTGGAGAATGTTACTTTTAAAGATTCTGAAATTTACTGAATGTCTGAAAGTAATATTGAAAAACAAATAAAGATCCCGTTTAAATTACCACTGCAGTCTTTAAGTATCTCCGAGTCAAAGAGAAAGCAAGAATATATGGCACATAAAAATCAGTGTGAGGTTTTATTTTACAGATAAAATGCTCCGGCGAGTCATGATGCCCAGCCAAACGTATGGACTTTGAGACTGGGTTGTTGAAAGGAGATTTCTTTATCAAATATTAGAAAATAGGCTGTAAAAGAGGATTTAATTTCGTGGTAAAAGGATGGCTAGGACACATCCTCTGGATCAAGAAAAGTCGCCATTCACGTGTTGCTCTATATTGGAATGCTTATAGCAAGATAAGGAAAGACAGGCAATCAAGCGGTAACATTGAGGAAGAGCGTGCATAGAATGAGCTTGAATGGGTGACAGCATGGAATCAGCTTAAACCGGGGGCAACATGGAATCAGCCTAAGTGGCTAGCAAAACATGCAATAGGCTTAAATAGCTGAAACAGGTCAGAGTGAAAAAAAAAAGATTTGTTGCTGCATAAAGCTTGCTCACATAGAACTTTGAGTGAATTTTTTTTTTAAGAATAATTCCACGGATTTAAAAGCCATTTTTTATTCTTCAGGATGCCTTTTTTAATGTTATTTTTTGTTGCTGTTTTATTTTTCTTTAATTTTCTGAGAAGCGAAAGAAGAACTTGCCATGATGGGACATTTTGACCTAGCGGAAAAAATGAAGGTGAATCTTTAGAGAGTATGAGAGACAATGTGTATATATGTGTTTGGGGTAAGTTGTTTAAAGGAACAGAAAAAAGGTGACAGTTCTGTCATTGAAGTAAAAAAAAACGTAGATAGGAAAGCAGAAAGACGAAGGAATGGAATGAATAGAGACAGATAGACGTTTACAGAAAGAGTTACAATATCGTGACGCATAACAGTTATGTGTGATCCAACAGACAAAGAGTTAGACAGTGTTAGATGGGTAAATAGATGGATACATCTATAAGGTTACAGAGAGATTGAGACAGAGCAATAGGGACAGAGAGAGAGAGAGAGACAGAGACAGAGAGAGACAGAGAAACAGAGAGAGGGAGAGAGAATTAAAAAGGCAGTCTGTGTATGTACCGCAACAAAAGTATAAAGAAGAACAGGGAATTGCGAGTATAGTATTAGTAGTGTTAACCCCTGTTTACCTTCGACGTTAAATTTCAAGTAAAATTATTTTTCTCGCGGCTTTCTCTTTTAAAGCCAAAATAATTATTAGGGCGAATGATGCTTTTATTTCGTATTGAATCTTCCCTTTACACCAAACAAAATCAAAAGAACTATTTAGATACAAGCGTACAAAGCAATCACTTCTTTTAAGTTCAAGGCCAGAAATTGCTTAGATTCAATATTTCGTCCCAGTCCTGACGAAGAGTTTAGTTTGAAATTGATAGTCCTGTTGATTAATTCGTATGATCGCCTAAGGACATACCAAACACTTAGTGTAAGATCTCTAGTATACTCTCTCAATTCCGGTATTTTAAAATCTGACAAAGTGGTCTATTCTCTTGGGCAGGCTTAGCTTTATACATTTCAGACTAAGTGCCTCAGGAGGGGAGAAAGCCAGTGAAAATAATTACAGACACGAAAACATACAAAATTGGCTTGATGACGCACAATTACCATAGTCCATTTAGTGTTGGATCCGACGCCCTGAAAGAAATGTGAGGAGAGGTTTCAAAATAAATTATTCTCAGCGCAATGGTCTCGTCTCAAGTCTGTCTACTGACCTACTAAGAAATGAGACTTATCAGAAAATTGAAGGGGTAAAAAGTATAAGGTTTTTTTTTTTCTTGTTGTTTTTTTGTTTTTTATCCGATGTCTCATTATAGATGTTATTTTTGATGATCATAATGTAAAAAAATGTAACATTAGACAAAATCTCCGTGTTAAGAAAAACCATCATGAACATTATTTAGACTCAAACCATTTTGAAAGCTTATATCTGAAGAAAAATAAAAATTTGATGATTTGCCACTTCATTAAAATCGTTCCATGAAGAAAAAATCTCGCTTTCCTTACAGCTGACTCAAGCTTTTTTCAGACTGTGATGGCATCAAAAGCATCATCTTCTGCTTATATTGTTTTTTGAAATGAATTCGAGGTTTAATTTCATTAAGTATCAATTCCCTATAATGCCTCCATTCTTTTTATTAATGTTTTCTGAGCCCTCGTTATTTTTCGTTCGTGTATCTTTATCCACAAAAACATTTAAAATTAAATTGACAGTATGAAAAACAAAAAACATGTCAAATTTGTTTATTCTAGGTGATTTGGAATTCGTATTTTACGCTTAGTGCCAATAATGTTTGTTTTTTTTTCTTACCCTATTTCGAATATTCTAAAGGGGCAATGAAGAAAGTATTACAGTCGACTTTGCTAACATGTGTGTCGTTTTACTCGATCTTCTTTTGGGTCCACTCTTTTGTCCAGGAACATAGTCACCCTTTTGAAGTTGTTTCATTAGGAAGACAAGAATGATAAGTAAATGCCCACTTAACTGTAGTGAGGCAAGAGTATATCCTCTTATTCCGTTCCCCATCTCATTAATCATATATACTTTCGAACGGAGAAGCCGATCTTCATTTTATCTAGAGCTGAAGACAACGCGCTATCCGTGGATCTGCTTAGATATGGTAACGACAGACTTAGGAGAAATGAAATTACTTGAGTACCTTAATCGTCACCCGGAGGGATCAGTCAACTTTTTTTCCTTACTGTTTAGCGAGCTCTAGTCTTTGCCACAACGACCACACTACACTAGGCTTATGTTCCTTCAAAATTGCAGTGGCTGTGAGTTACATTCTGCAATTTTGACCCTCAAGATAAGTTAATCTATTGCTCTACATATGTTTATCTTACAAACTAATTACATGCAAAAGATGAGATTACTCAAAACCATAAGCATAGATAGAACATGAAACTTGAGGAAAATAACGGAAAAAGGAAAAAGAATCCTCCCCCCTCTGTCCCCCTCCTTTTTCTTTCTTGCTTACCCCCACACCGCCACGATAAACAAAACTTCAGTAGGCGAATGGTTGAAAACAAGTGCGACTTCTGTTAGTGAATTTCTAGGCGGCGAAAGGAGACTATTACTGGCTCAAAAGCAAAAATAAACAACAAGATGTTGATTCCATTGTCAGAACTTCTTAAAACGGGTGAGTAGATTTACGTATAAATTGATGTTCTTATCAATCCCCCAGACATGATTTATCCTTCATGGATTGTATAGAAGACGATGAATCGGAAAATGAAAGAGGCATTTTGCAGAAACGGAAAGTATTAGATGATAGAAAGGGGGTATAGAAAAGCTGATGCCAGTCCTAATGAGTCGGATGAGTCTAGTAATGCTTCGGGAGAAATGGTTTTAATTTGAATTTGGGTTTTTTTTTTTTGTTGTTGTTGTTTTTTGTAGGTTTTTTTTTTTTGCTTTCTAAAATTTGCTGTTTTTAATTTAGCAAAAAAAAAAAAACTTTACATAGAGAGATCACTTTTTCCTATCGAATTTTTCCGATTTCAAATTTCATAGAATCGACCTTTGAGTTTTATTGATAATTTAAATGATAATAAAGGACTTCTACCTCATTTAGATTGTTGACAAGACAAGATAATGTTTGCACGCTGACGTCATATCTAAAAAATACTCAACAAAAATAATGGCAAGACGTAAAATTATTCATAAAACCATGATATGTTTTAGTATCTCATGTATTTAAGCGTTACCATTTATGACTCATTCGGTTCGTTCGAATCGAAAGAGCAGTCTTACAAAAAAGATGTGTGGTTTACCTCCTAGATTGAATGCGATACCATTTTTTCAATGAAATTAGCTTATATTACTTGTGTGATTATTATTTACTCTACCAGCAAGCACTTCCATACGCAAATAAAATCAGTCTTTAATATTTATGACTACATGTACTTTGATAGATTGATTCACATTAGTACATTAGCACGAAACCTATTTGCACAGTATCTCTTGTTTAAATAAAAACTGTTTATTATTATTGTTGTTATCCTAATATTTAAGCTTAAAAATATCTCCACCTTTTTTTTTTTTTATTCCTTTATATTCCTTTCTTTTACCCCTGTCCCCTCATTTGTTCGTTCCTAACCACGTTTTCTTTTAATCAACCTTTTTAATACTTTTCTGTTCTCTCCATCTTCCAAGCTCTCTCTATTATTTGTATGGGGTTTTTTTTTCGTTGTATTCCCATCTCCAGCTTTTCCTAGACTGATGATTCGATAGCTTTCTAATGACATTCATTGCTAATCATTTTTGTGCTGTATTATCCTGTAGCACCATTTAATTTTATTTTTCTCAAATTTTCAAATTATTGCAAAATGGTGACGCCAGCTGATTCCACTCACAGTGCCGATAAAGCCCACAGGGGGTTAACTTATACATGTATTTACATATAATCGTATTTCATAACATGAAGGACAGCTGTAGAAGGCAAGCAATATTACATTGTTTACATACGATTATGAGGTGCATCATTACAAAAGATTTGATAATGTAATGATAACTCTTTTACAATTAGTTTAGCGTCGGATGTTCAAACCAAAATTAATAGTTCTGGATGCATTTCGATATTGCTTTTTGGAAAAAGTTACCTTAAAATAAAACCTAACTCTTATATTGCTGAAATAGATTCCACGATGTCAAAAATATGATTCACGGTAGGCCGAATAAGGTTTCGATCATGTTTAAAGGTATAGTGCACTTAAGCATATTCTGAAGATGATACACGTTAAAACGCACTTGCTAAACTGGCGACTTTAAGGGGAAAATATGCAGAGCTTGATGACTGGTGGCTCAAACAGATACGTCCTAACACAAACGTGGTTGCAGGGTAAGAATTATTTATTGGATCAAGACAAGTATTATGATCGTCTCATATACAACTACTTTATGCCTGATACTTGCTTTTCTCTGAGTGCCGTTTTTGTTTTCTATTAATTTGGTTTGTTATGTTTTGCATGGAAATAAACCGCTCAAGGTTTTCCTGTTTTATTACCGCATCTCCCTGAATACAAATGCGAAGGCATTGCAAGCTTTTTGTAGGCAACCTAAAAGCTAGTAAAGAGAAAAAGAAAGTGCTATGCTAAGCAATTTTGTTAAGTCAGGAAGTGACCTAAGGTAGCACTAAACTCTTTAAAATAGGCGGGAAGTAAACGAAAACCAGAAATGGGTGAAAGCCTAATCTTTCCACTTAACTCGAGGTTTGGTGAAAGAAAACTATTAGCCAGCGTCATAAACAACTATGTTTTCATTAACTATTTTGTCAAGTCGAACTCTCGCTCGATTCAATGTTTCATAATTTATACAACCGACTGTTGGGCAAAGGCTAAATTACCATGAAAAAAAAATATTTAAAAAAAGCATTTACAACAAATATAACAAATTTCCAATGTAAAACGATGTCCTTGAAAGACACCGTCCTGAAATGTGTTTTGGTTTGCTATTAAAATAAAACCTAACGTCACAAATTAAGTTGTAAAAAAAACGAAAAATACCTTTGAAGCAGTTTTTTTTTTTTTTTGTTAAATCAAGCCATTTAATCGTTCATTAGAATTTAAAATTTTCAGAGTAAATATCGAACCCCTTTTTTACTTCCCGATTTCTTTCAATTTTTACTATTTCCTAAATAGACATACTTCAACCGAGTTAACACAAGAATAATCTCTCTAAAGCCGACTGGTCTGATGAAGGCAAATCAACTGCTGGCAAGGATGCTCTCCTCAAGGACAAGAGAAGACTTTGTCCTTATTTCCAAAAGTTTTTTGTTCAGACTTTTCCAATCTAACCATTCACCAGTTTTTTTCCTGTGAATAGATTATTATTGTGATGCACAGGCAGCCAATATATTATGACATACCTGTCATTTAAAGTCAGGGGATTCAAGTTGTACAAAAAGTGAATAAATCAAACTATAGTTTACTATCACTTGATTCTATGGAAATAAAAGTTTTATTAACTCTACATCAGAGTATTTGAGCTCTAAATCCGAGGATTAGGGTGAAGTTTAATCAACAGGGGACAAAAGGATTACAGTAGTGCAGACATGAAATGGAGGAAAACTGTGCAGTCTGGTTTTACACTGCTTTCTTTTTGCCTCCACCAGTCCAGATTGGATCACAAAGAGATACAGCGTGTAGTATTGGAAGGTAAACAAGAACTTTGGAGTATGCATCTTTCTTCTGCAGATACAATTTAACATGAAACATCAATAAAAATATCATTTTTGTTTGTCTTTATCTCATTCTCAGGGGATTAAAAACTTTTTTCAATGGCTTCTTTTGTGTATAACTTGTTCACAGCAGGGTGATGTCAAGCTTTCTGCCATCTGTCAGGCCAGTGTGCCACTGGTAGGGCTCCGAATCTGAGACAGAATGGTTCCAATAAATGTCAGAGCCCACTATCCAATGTGCTGCAAACACCTTTGAAAATGTGATTTGTTAAGAAAGTAAACTTAAAGATGTAAAGTAAAAGAATACAACAACCAATTTAAACTTTTTTCAACAGATCTGAACAACACAGAGTTTACTGAAGGCTTCACTGTTAAGGAAAAAAACGCTTTTTTAATGAAAAAGTGTAAAGGGCGAACCGTTTTTACGCATACTCTTTGTTGCTCAAATTTAATCAAGTAAATTTTCATAAGTGGTTGCATTCCTTTACTACACTTATTTCTTTCCCTTCAACCACCATAGCATCTTCAAGTTCTTTAAAATCATTTATTTCCAGGGAATACGGTGCTTGTAAACTTTTTGACATCTTTTTTTTTTGTGATGAAGAGGTAATAACATAATTTTTAGGAACTGAAAATCAATGGCCAGGGAAAACTAAATGTAAATGGTGGAGAAAACTATTCAATTTCAAGCTTTTAAAAAACTTTTTTTTCACTTTAAAAGGCTTAACGATCTCAAAGTATCCCCTCGTCTTCATTAGAGGGAATTATAGTAATTCATTGCTGCTAACCTAGAGGTTGTGGGTTTTTTTTCCTGCCAATAAATCAGAAACATCATCTTCCACGCAAGGGCCTCAAGGCCTGATAGTTACCGTTACTTAATAATGATTGAATTCTAAGAGAAAATTGGGGATGTCCATCATAATAGCATGGAAAATTGGTATATTACCATCCGACTGAATAATGAAAAGCGTTCGCTCGAAATAGACGGCAGATTTGGACTCAATCCGTAGTTGGATTCTGGGTTGGTTTTGGGTTTGTGTGTGCTATCCTTTGTCAGGCCAGGACGCTGATGTCGGGGCTCGAACCTTCGTCAGAAGGGTCTATGCAGATCTCAGGGCAGGTTCGCTACCCACAGCCCACCTAGCAAGCCCCAAGCACAAGAAGAGAGACTTCTACCTAATCAGTAAACGGGACAGCAGGCGATTGAAAATAAGCGGGTGTGGGGGAAAAACGGCGAAATAATATAAAAGCAGAAACTTGCTTTTCAAACACTAACTATAATCGTTCTCCTAAAAATGCGTGCTTTCTTTCTAGTGTGGGAGACTAAGAAAAATCGCAACAAAAGAATTTTAAAAGGCCAGAGGAAAATGTGAAGATTTTGAACTTTTTCAGTTGAACTGAAGAGAGGTAAACATGTAAGAGTAAGAGGTGTACTCATCGAATTAAGCAAATATCATTATACTGGCGGTTGTGCTCAACTGAGCGAATAGTTAAATTACCTAAAGCGACAAAAGAATAAAGATATGCAAAATCGTTGTTTAACCAGCAGCTTTGCGGTATCCAGAGAAAGAATATTGAGACAAAGAAGATGCCCGTGAACTTGTTGTGAACAATTACTTTGGAGAAATGTTCGCGATGTTACTTGAAAGCTACACCCATATATAGATCAGAGTTGATCTAATGTGTTTTGTTTGACGGAAAACCAAGGAATACTTTAAACAGCCCGTCTAATTAGACACAATGACCCGCTCTCAGTCTCATGTCCCGCCATCAATCACATTCATTATTTAGATCAAATGGAATGATGTTTAACTGATTGCGACTGGGCTTTTTTTGGTTTGTTTCTGCTCTCTCCTATAATAGTCAAGTGGTTTTCGTACTGATCAGATAACTTGTTTTGTTTTGGGTTTTTATTGGATTTTTTTTTTACCTTAATTAAATAATTACACGTATTTACATTCCAAGGTGATACAAGGAAAATAAAATTTATAATTGTATTCTCTGTAATACATTTATGGTGACTGCTGAGCATGGTTTCTTTACTTGCATGAGTTTCTAAAGGAATAAATTTTTAAAGAGCATGACGTTTGATTTAAAATAAAGGTGAAGGAAGATGACTGTGCTTGTTTGTACAGACAGTGCTAAAAAATGAACTCAGGCTTTCAGGCCCTCTGTCTGGCCAAGGAATGTGTAGCGTGGCTAGTGAAGTAAATTGCGATGATTTTGCTTGAACTATTTGCGAATTCATGTTTCAAGATTTCACAATAATACACAGTGGAATTCTATGACAGATGGAAAGCAACTTCAAGGTTTTGTCATATCGCATACAATCTTTTACGTTGGGTTTTTGTGTTCCTCGTAATAAGACCATAAGTGATTTGCTAGAGTTAATACACTAGGTGTATTTTTGCCTCTTCTTCTTGAAAAAAAAAACTGCCTTGCTCATTTCTCACTTCATTCATCAAGTTGATATTAATAATGTTGCCCAACAAATAAATGGTTTGGCCAATTACGTTCGCTTTGGCTCCCATTTCTTTAAAGAAGGCAATACGGACTGATTTGAATCTAGACATGAATTTCTGCCGAGTCATCATGTTCAATTATTTGAATAATTGAGTTATTTGGTCCGCAAGACATTGGCGCGGGCTTTCATCTCCTAAACCGGAACGCTATCTGGGAAAAGAGATTTATGTAGTTTCAATTTTGTTGCTGTTTCAACTCCTTTTTTTTTTCGCTTTTAGCTCAACCAGTAACGTTTTGATTTATTACACTTACGCCATTTATTTGTCTTTTCTTGGCCCTAACATTCTTGATAAAAATTGAATAGTTTTGCCATTCATTTTCTACCATAATCATGCTGTCAAGTTTCAGACAGCTATGCAAGCACATTTATTATTTCCTAAATTGTGCCAGTTTTATGTCTTTTTTCAATGCTTGCATTTATTCATTGATGCATAAACATAAAACTGCATTCTCATTCACGCATGCCTTCCTTGATTATTTTACACTCAGTTTTCCAACATTTTCTGTGCGACGTTTGTCTCATTTATTTTATCTCCTTACTCTTGGCATGATTTATTTCGCCCATTAGTCAAAACTAAAGCTCCTTTTTTTTAGCTTTTTCATGATAACTACCAAACCCATTGCCAATTTTTATTATTTCACTTAAAGATATTCTCAAGAAAAAAAAAGTTGTGCACCAAACATTTTATGCTGTTTTTTTTTTTTCCCCTATAGCTTTGACTTGCAAAGTTCCGGAATATTATTGTTATTAAAATTTCTACCTGCACATTTTGTTCCACATGCTTAATAAGTTTAAATAGGGTTATAAAATATCGTCTTGTAAATCTGTAAAACAACTTCGGGACTTTTAAAATATGCCCACATAAAATGGCATGATCTTGAGTAAGGCATCTATATTTTTGTGGATTTTATCGACGCCCCACACAAATTTATAAAGGCATTACACGTTTGAGTTTAGCTTCATTATAATAAGATTTTCTGTTCTTTTTGGCATCGTTCCATTATTTTGGAAGGGGCTAATCATTGGCTCATTTTGATTTTCTTGTGAACATTTTCTTCGATTCTTCAATCTTTTGACTTTTGGCAAAAAAAAAAAAAAAAAATAGAAAATACAAAAGTTCTGGTATCAAAGCGATAACTAGCAGGTCCTTTTCATTACAAATAGATAAAACCCATGAAAGCTTGCTTCTCGCTTAATTGTAGTGATAATATCACCAAAGTTAGTTAAATATAACGTGGACCAGCCAAAAATCTATTTCCCTGAACGCGTTTACCGGCCTGGCAGGCAACCAGCCACGTGCAGCGGGTAAATTTATCGAAGTACCTGCACCACCCTGAACGCACCCCCAAGTAAAGCTAGTCCCTCACCCTGAACAAATAGAGGCCTGGTTTGTTTCCATGACACAGGTTTTGTAGGGGGCTGTTCAAATATAATCTTATACTTTTGGGACTTTTTACCCCCTCCCCCTCCCACCCCCCCCC
>BLXT01007882.1:1651111-1656111 GCA_019648995.1 Plakobranchus ocellatus
AAAAAGGATACTGTTGTAGATTAGAAAACTCACAGGAGATCGTTTAAAATGAAAAATTCAAAATAGCTGGAATCAGATTAATGTTCAAGAAATAAAAAATTCCAATACCTTGTGGAAAAAGAAACTCCACGTTGTCCTTGAGCAAGATGGGGTGCCAAATGGACCTCATTCGACTTTCAGTATGGTGAGTTGATAGAGTTTTTTTGTTATGATATAATACATTTTTGAGGCGTCCGTCCCTATCCCCAACCTATCTCGGATCCACTCTACAAAAACCAATAATATTTCTTGCAAACATTTAATTCAAACAAAACAATGTTCGATGAGAACCGCATGGACATATAAAGTGTCAACACGAAGTTACTTGCCTCTGAAGCTGGGCGCATTTTTTCTGCCCCACCCGACAAATGTATCTGTCTGTCTATCTAGTTGTCTATCCATCTCGCTATTTATCTACTCAACTATTTATTTCGCTTTAACTTTCTCTCTCTCTCTCTCTCTCTCTCTCTCTCTCTCTCTCTCTCTCTCCACTCTCTCTCTCACTCTTTCTCTCTCTTTCTTACTCGTTCTCTCTCTCACTCTTTCTCTCTCTTTCTTACTCTTTCTCTCTCTATCTGTCTCTCTTTCTTTCTCTACCTCTTTCTCTTTATCCTTCGCAATAAATTTTGCATTAAGGTGAAGCATCATTTAAATGAAGCAATGTAGACTAACTGTGAACTACTACTATGTGTCTTCCATTATAGATTCAAGGGACATTTGTAGCCAATTTATGGAATGAAAGTCAATCAATCTGGCAGTGGCATATTCTCTCTCTGTCTCTCTCTCTCTCTCTCTCTCTCTCTCTCTCGCTTTCTTTCTGTCCTTCCCTCTCTCACTCTCTCTATACTTCTATACCTCTATCTTTTTCTCTCTGTCGTTTGATTGATTTATTCATCTATCTTTCTATCTATATATCTATCTATCTATCTATCTATCTTTCTCTCTCTCTCGCTCTCTCTCTCTCTCTCTCTCTCTCTATATATATATATATATATATATATATATATATATATAATTTATATAAAATAGCTGTTTATACTTCAGTCTCTATCTCTCAAACTATATCAATCTATTTAGCTATCTCTATCTTGCTAACGGTCTTACTTTCTATTTCCTTTTCTGTATTTGTGCTTTTCTCTTCTCTGTCTCTCTTTTCTCCCCCTCTCTGTCTCTCTATCTCTCTCTCTCTCTCTCTCCCTCTTTCTTTCTCTCTCTCTCTCGCTTTTTTTCTGTCCTTCCCTCTCTCACTCTCTCTATCCTTCTATACCTCTATCTTTTTCTCTCTGTCTTTTGATTGATTTATTCATCAATCTATCTATCTATCTATCTATCTATCTATCTATCTATCTATCTATCTATCTATCTATCTATCTATCTATCTGTCTGACTATCTATCTATCTATCTATCTATCTATCTATTTATCTATCTATTTATCTATCTATCTATCTATCCAGATATCCTTCTATCTATATTTCTCTATCTATCTGTCAATTTTTATCTCTCTCTATCCATATATATATATATATATATATATAAATCCATATATGTATCCATATATATATATATATATATATATATATACACACACATATATAATTATGTTATACATATCTTTTGATCTATCTTCTATGCACCAATACCTCTATCTCTGCCTTTTAATCTTTATCAATCTACCTATCTATCTATCTATTCTTCTCTATCTTACTCTATCTTACTGTCAATCTCTTCTTATTTCTTTTATGGATATTTCTTTTCCATCTCTCTCTCTCTCTCTCTCTCTCTCTCTCTCTCTCTCTCTCTCTTTGTCTCTCTCCGTCTCTATCATACTTTATTCTCATTCTCTTTTCACTCGATTTTAGTTAGCTTACTTAACGCTCTATGAGGCGAAAAGTAGACCGATGTAAGACAGCAATGTCCATTTCATGTCATTAATATTTAATTTCTCCCCTTTACAGCATACTGAACTTGTTGACTTACATTACATTTCAATAGGGTACATTGAGTAAGAGAAAAGAGAGGAGAGAAAATGAGAAACAGGCAGACAGACAGGAGGCAGACAGGCAAGCAGACAGACATGTGACAGAAAATGGACAAAGACAAAGAGACAGAGGCAAAGAGATAACACAGGAACACAGATAGAAAGGAGAACGAGAGAGATAGAGATAGCGAGAGGAGTACAGAGATACATGACAGTCGGGAAGAAAGAGAGAATACGTGAGACGATGTGTGAAAGAGCAGTAGAAAGATAGGCAGACGCAAAGAGAGAGAGAGGGAGAGAGAGAGAGAGAGAGAGAGAGGGAGGGAGGGAGAATAACAGAGACACTGAGGAAGAGAGAGAGAGCGAGGAAAAGATAGAGAGGCTGGTGAGAGATCAGAAAGAGAGATAGAGAGAAATAGAACGAATGGGGAAGAGAAACAGGTGGAAAGGCACAAAGAATATAAAGAATGAGATTATGGATTCCCAATAAAAAAAAGAAAAAAAACCAAAGACTAAGTGATAAAAATACATGATGAGTAAGTGACTTACAGCCTAGTAAAATTGTCGGTGTTGATTTAATATTTCTCTATGGTTCAAGAATGATCCATGCATTTGTATTGGCTTTGCGATGTTTTGAAGGTTTTTGTTATTTTGTTTTGTTTTTTGTTTTTTTTTTGCTTTTTTTTTATTTTTGCATTGCATTTATGGTTCTTTACATATAAAGTTTTCATAGGATGAAATACTTTTGTAAAGTAAAACTTAAGTAATAAATAGCTTTTAACCAAACTTAAAATAATGCGCTCTTGCCATGATATAGAAAGCTTTAGAGGTTGTCTTTTTACCGTGAAATCTGCTTTTGTGAACAAGAGCTTGCAAGGTTTCACAGGCAAATGTGCACGGGATGTCCACGAGACTTGTGCAGTGGCATCGCTGAGAAGAACTGGTTGAATGGCTTTGCGTGATCAACATAATTATAAGCAAGGGTCAACGGCCAAAGGCGCATAATTCACCAATCTTTTTTTGTGGGCGTATGTATCGTGCGCAGTTGACCTGACCCTAGATCCAATAAGAATAAATCATTGTTGATCCTGCCAGCGTCAATTCTCGTAGATTAAAACTTTTTCTCCGTTTTTTGTTTTTGTTTTTGTTTTGTTTTTTGCAACAAAATGACAATCGTTTATGTATTATTTTATTTTACTCTCTCTGAGAACTGCTTGGGGGCAAAGTTGATTTCGAAATAGGCAGTACGGTGTGACCTCTAGGGACAGGTATCCCGCTCGAATTTGATTCGATAGGTTCGGGCTCTCAAAGGTCAAGACGACGGTGTCGGCCTGTATTTTGCTCTCAACCCAACCTACCGGAATGTACATGGTGAGCTATTCAGATTCTCCATCATCTCCTCCTCCGCGCAACACCGCATATCGCGACTACGAATTACTCTTTTTGAATTGTTCAGGCTTTTATGAAGGCGAACAGTTACAGTAGTTACTGCTCCCAGCTTCTTCGCTTGATTATTCGGCTTCAGCTCAAGCATGAGATTATCACTACTGAGTTTGGTGACTTCGATGGTCTCGACACCCAGCATCGACTTGAGTATCCTATGTATATTAAAAGGCGACCTGTTGGCCACTGTCGCAGATCCTCTGGAGATGATCATTATAAACTTTTTGATTGATGACCATCTCGAGAAGGGAATACGCTCATCAATGTCGATGTATCGAGAGTCGTATGTGTATCGAGAGGGGAAGAAAGTTAAGTAGCAAGAGAATAGAGAGTCACAGAGCCTACATCTACCGGCTAGAGAGAGAGAGAGAGAGAAAGAGAGAGGAGTGAGTATGTGTGTGTGTGTGTGTGTGTGTGTGGAAGTGGGGGGGGGGAGGTTGCATCGTCCTATTGCCTAGATAAACAAGTCAAGTATAGCACTAAGCCAATTAGCACTAACTGTTCCCCTAGGCCATCCCTGTTACATAATCTGCCTCAGATATTCTTTACCAATATCACATGCCTGTGAAGTGAGGGCATCTGTTTTCCCTAGATTACAAAGGGCCAGCTAGATTCATTAGAAAGAGCTCTGTAACCATATCTAAGTCTTCATTTTAATACTCAGACCAATAAGTTGCATGAATTTTGTTTTTCCCTAGATCTACGGTGATTTAATTGTTCTCGTCATTATTATTTTAAAACTATTCTTTGAATCGGGGAGGTAACTATGAAAATGATTGGTGTTGTCACCAATTACCTCCCATTCAGAAGAGAAACAAATTCTTCTTTAATCCCTTTTGTATCATAACGACAACAATTGGTATATCGATACCTCCTGATAAGAACAAAATCTCACGTTATTACCACATTCCACTGTACATTGTTTTCTGTATAAAAAATTCATTTAAGTTTTGGGTATGTGTGAACTGAAATTGAAATCTACGACACTTTTTCGAACTACATCATACCCTTTAAATCTCTTACTATGCCTCAGCCCCTTCTGTCATATTGTGTGCGTCTATTGATACTTCACTGGTAGCAAGCCATTGCTTAATTTCAATCTATCTTGCAGTAAGAGTAAGACAGTTGATTCTTGACAATCACATCCTTCCAATCCCAAAACCAGTTGCGTGAGACTAAGCCTTAGCTATTATTATCGCTCCCACTTCATGCCTTTGTTGCTCTTCACCTGTACTTTGTCTCATTTCCCTTTGTTACGTGCAGTTAAACAGTTAAAAGAGGCATAATTTATACACTCTGGCAGTTTAGAACTCGATACTGAACTGTATTTGGCCGAATTAAGAAACCACGTGATAACAGAATATGCGCTGGTTTCGAAATGTTGAATAATATGGCTTTCTGAGACTTCGGTTTAATCCTTATTTATATATATATAAGAGGAGGAAATCCCTTATTAAAAAGTACCTCGAATTATCAGAGAGCCAGATTATCTTAATAGAAGATTTCACATTAAAACATCTGCGATTAAAAGAGCAGAAA
>BLXT01007882.1:1658611-1666989 GCA_019648995.1 Plakobranchus ocellatus
GTTTATCAGGAGAATAATGAAGATATCATGGACAGAAAAAAAAAGTTCATTGAATTGGTACTGAAAGAAGCTAATTTTGAGCGATCACTAATTAATAATAATAATAATAATAGTAATAATAATAATAATAATAATAATAATAATAATAATAATAATAATAATAATAATAATAATAATAAAGAAAATATTATAGGCCTACGGAGATACAGTATTGAATTGATCTTAAATTTAGATTAGATACTGTATTTCTTAATCTAAGTCGAATTCTTGATATCATTCTCAGTTCCGTAGGCTTAGTCTAGTAAAACCAGAAATCCCTTACTTAATATATATTTTTAGAACTACAAGGGTTTAATGCTAAAAAACATAGCCCTACGTGTGAAAAATGTTAGTAAAGACGAATGTAAAACTAGAGCGTAAAAGTATTAGCCTTCTCGGCCTTCCAATTTAATCAAGGCCTTTCTAAGGCCCTTGACAGTTGGGATGTAAAAATTGCGGCAGTAATAACTGCGCGGCCTGAAGATACACCGTGGCCTATGGACTCGGACACACGAGCGACAGGCAGTGATTTCAGTCTTGATGTGGCAGATTTGTGTCGCCCACATTCTGCGTTGCCGCGACACACCAGCGCAATGATGAAGGACACAGTTTAATGAATGCGGACACACAAGATGTATTTCCTGCCGGCGCATTTATTGTGTTTTTTTCTCGCTTCTCATTCAATACGATAATATTTGCGGTGCAACCATGTCTTCTTATCATGGAACAAGAGCAGAGACGTCATTTGGAACAGCGCAAATAAAGAGTATAAAAGCAAAATAAAATAAATGCCCCTTGGATAGAAGTTTGCCGAGCCCTCAGACCAGAATGCAATGATGCAAGCGATGAAAACGCCCTCTTTGTAATCTGTGAGAAACAATGGGATGAACCCAAAATCTTTAATTGTCGCTTTTTTTTTTTTTTTAAGAGATTCTTCTCATCACCAAGAAAGCTAACCTGACTCTACGGTCATCCGTGTTGAACGCACAGTAGCGGTAAATGTCGTCCCGTGTGGCTACCATACAGAAGTAGGCGACACTGTGTGCAGAATTTACTGCGTGACAATTGCAGCTCGTCTGTCAAGGCCTTCAATCTTAGTCAATGCCAACGTGGCATATTTTCATCCTTTTCTATAACTTTTTTATACAAGTCTCATTTTACAATACAACAATTTTTTGTTTCCTCTCGAAAATTAAAACAGATTGTTTACTTCTTCGCGACATATTAGCATCATCGTTTCCGATGGAGCCGAGTCCCCCTTTTGGGAAGCCGATTCAAGGGAGTTAATAAGACCGCACAGTCTTTCTCAATTTGGTTAAAACTTGGACAAAAGGCTTTGCTAGATGCTTCCATCTTTGGTTTTTGGAAGGTTTATCTTGTTTTCATAAAACATAAGAGTTCTTAGATCGTAACAGTTACACTTCCGGAAAATTGATCGCAACAATAAACATTTTAGACAACGACACGTCAGGATTTAGAAAATTCACAGGACTTCGGTGTTTGATAGCCCTATTTTTCTTGTAACACTTGTTATACCCGTGCTTTTAATTGATTCTTCCAATTTAAAATAAACTTCGATCGATAGGCACCCTCACCAAAATGGCGTCAAATGACATTGGTGATTGGTATAGAGGCATCCCTCAAATAACCAAATACTGGTTTACAGGTTCGATCATTGTTCCACTAATAGGAAGGATTGGAATTTTGCCTCCACAATTTTTCATCCTGGATTTCGCATCTGTTTTTTACCATTTCAACGTAAGTTTAATGAGGTGAAGGATCCCTTGTAATTAAGCCTAGAGTAGGCCTATATCTAGTACTAACATAACAAGACAACATACAGATCTAGATCAAGGTAATCCTTGGGATAATCCGGGGACAGGAATGACTTATAGATCTAGATTAGATCTACCTTTATATGCTACTGACGAAATGAAAAGGTCGCATGCCAAGTTATAATGTAAGTAATGTTCCTTTCAAACAATATCTTCACAATTTATGTGCGCAACCTCTTCATTTTGTCACTAGCTTTAGAACGTAGGCCGAGATAGTCAAAAGTCGTTGGGCCTGTCCCCTGGTTTTCCTTATCCTTACCATTTGGTGTCTCTTTATTACTATTCTTCTTTTTCTTCTTCTTCTTCTTCTTATATTATTATTATTATACATTACAGATTTTTTTTTATATGGTTGAATAAATTGATATCAACTGAAATGCAGATTACTGATATTGCGAAGTGATTCCTTACAGTATATATTGAAGAATATTTGTAGCACATGTGTTTGAATAGGCCTAGTTGTTTGCATCAAGCTTGGTATTTTAGTCTCAGAAGTTCTTACGATTAAGTTAGCATGCAATGATATGGCTTTGCCCAAAAAAATTTTTGTTCTTCATTGTAAGGAATGGAAAAGTGCATTGATTTGAAACAAGTCAACTGTTGGTCTTTTTTTTGTTTTCAGTCATATGTACCCAAAGTATAGCAAGTGATCTTTTTGAACCACTGAACACTTCTTGCATGACTACTACATAATGAACATATTTTTTTTTTACATTTTTTTATGGAAATAATTTGGAAAAATGTTTCATCATGAAAACACTTCTTTTTTTTTAAAGCTACTCAAAATATTTTGACAACCAATATTTTCATTACATATACTTGATATAAACTTTTGGTTTTTCTTTTGCCTTTTCTTAGATATGGCGACCCATTACTGCAGCCTTGTATTATCCTATATCTGGCCCCCGAGGTTTCCATTTTCTTATGAACCTGTATTTTTTGTACTCTTATTCAACGAGGCTTGAAACAGGTATAGTTGATTTTTTTTTCATAAAACGAAAGTCTGTCATGTAGACTTAAGGTTGGTTTTTTGTTATTATTGTTGTAGTTGTTTGTTTTGTTTGTTTGTTTTTATTGTGGGGTACTTTAGTTTCAAATATAGATATAGTTAGAATAGCCATTGAATCCATAGCAATATAGTCAATTCTGTTTCTTCTTCATTGTAAACTCTATAAATATGATGCTGAAGCAAAAGGAAACATTCATTTTTAAAATAGTGCAAGTGCATTTTTAAAATCATATCATCTTTTTTTGTTGTTGCGAATCTCAACACTTTTCATAATACATTAATACTCTCTCTTCTGGCATGCTTTAAAAAGTATTATCAAAATGCTTTAATGGCTAGAAATAACTTACTAGATGGTACTTGACACTATCTGGTTATTATTTTCAGTTTATGTCAGAACATATGAGTTAAAAGCCTATTGACCTTGACACTTTTCTATTGTCCATTAATATTCTGGCATGTTAATGCTTTTAATATTAATAATGCTTGGCTTGGATTTTCACAATTGTATTTTATTTTGAGAAAAGAAGAAGAATTGGAGGCTGTGAGATGCGGCAGAAGAAGAGAGAAAAAGAAAGGGAGGCACATCATAAAATGATTTTATTTTATTTTATTGAGATGCGATTATTTTATTTTCTATATCAAAAATTTTAAGCTCTTGCATCAGTAAACAGTATCTCCAGTCATCCGCATTTCTGCGTATTTCTGCATTTTCATTCTTCCGCTTTAGATTGTAGTTGCAATAATTTAGCATATTTTAAATGCTGCTCCTTAGATATTTGATTGCCTCAAATTTGAGCAAAATATAAGTTAAGTTGATGCCAAAATGCTTCCAAATGGCTTTTTTTGCGGTACTTTTTTAAAAAACTAGTTTCCTTTATTCACACTGGAAGCATTGAGCAAGTCTTTTTTCATCTCTTAGTTTCCTTTTTATTTTTCTAACGTGTATGGTATGAACTCATCTCCTCATTGCTCTTTTTCTTGTTGTTTTTTCAGAGACCTTTGCAGGCAGCCCAGCTGATTATGCTTTCATGTTGCTGTTCATATGGCTATGTCTTGTGGTATCCTTTTGAATAAGGGCAAAAAAGCGTTTATTATTGAAGTGTAAAGATGTCCAAGATTAAAACTAAAAAAAATAAGGCTTCATCATTTCATTTTTTTTACAAGGTTTTGTTATGGTTTGTTAATAGCAAACCATCTGTTTTTTACTTTTAGCAAGGTATATTGCTCGAAGCATTTCCTATCATAGATTTAAAGTAACTTCCTGTATAACTTGTTTTACTCGGTCTACAAAATTTAAGTACGCAGACTGGAATTGAGATATTTTTGCTAAGAATATAAATTAAAGTACTTTTAACAAAGAAGATAAAGGGTTTTGATTTTCCTTAATATGCTCTCTAGATCATTGGCTTTGCTGTCAATCTATTTGTAAGTATTTTTTAATTAATTTATAAAACACAGTTAGTGAGCTGTTATTTTCAAAGAGATTTAGTACATTGTAGCATGGACATACCCACTAAGCTCTTAGAACAGTTCAATTTAAAATATTCCAGAAGAAGTAAAAAATGTATACAAATACCGCACTCCCAGAAACAGGAAAATAAGTTTAAGGATCTTGAAGATGCAATGGTGGCAGAAGGCAAGGAAATGAATATTGTAAAAGAAAACAACCACCTACTTAAACTTATAAAAACAAATGAAACAACACAGAGTATATGGAAAAACGTTTCGCCATGAGGCTTTATCAGAAAAAAAATGACGGAAAAACGTTTCACCATGAGGCTTTATCAGAAAAAAAATGACTCAGTTGGGTAATTTTTAACATTTACAACCAAAATTTTATATCAGCATCTGAGCAAGGCTTTTATGATTAATATTTTATAGGTGGAAATTCTCAATATATTTCACAAATTTCAAGACATAGCCATTGTTGTAACAAAGCTCTTAATATTTTCGTGACATTATGTGACAGCTGATAGTCTGTGATATCAAGGAAAAAAGATCAGATGGGCAATGCTTATCACCAATTTTTTTAATTCTTTCTAAATGTTATATTTCATTTTATTAATTTGAACTGGGAATATCAGCAGTCATTGAATGAAGGCACTGATCAGAAGCATTAAATTTAGAAGTGCAATATCATTGATGCTTGTGATTTGAATTTGAATTTTGGACTCTCACTCTTTGTTTATGTATGTGTGTGTGCCTTTTCTACTTTTCAGATATTGATGGATCCTTTGGTACTTAGTGTATTGTATGTATGGTGCCAACTAAATAAAGATGTTATTGTGTCATTTTGGTTTGGCACCCGCTTTAAGGTAAGCTTATCTCTCTCTCTCTCTCTCTCTCTCTCTCTCTCTCTCTCTCTCTCTCTCTCTCTCTCTCTCTCTCTCTCTCTCTATCTATCTATCTATCTCTCTCTCTCTCCTCTCTCTCTCTCTTTATCCATCATTCCTCCTTCGGTATCTGCAAATAAGTGAATACATATAGAACTAAAAATGAATAGTTCATTTCCTTTAACATGAAAGAAATATCCTATAGTGAATATATTAATGACTCTTTAGTATTATTTTGTGATTGCATTTATTTAGCTTATAAATGTCTCCAGAGACCAGTTTTAATGAACTGTATTTGGCATATAACAGAGGTCAGAAGGACATTTTCAAATCTCATCCACTCTTCTTCAGTTCTTGTGATATGCTTTTTTTTTTTTTTTCTGACAACTTTAGAGGCTTAGATGTCTTCACATATATATTTAACATATTTCTGTCTAGTTTTCACAACTACAAAGCTTAAAAAATGCAGTTCTTGAGATGAAGCCTTCTCTGGCTTTAGCTGGAAATCCATGGTTTTGCTTGTTTTGGATATTTAGTTCCTGGCACGGTGCTGAAAATGCTATTAAAGTTTTATAGAGTCCGGCTTTTTCATAGCCATGAGCGAGGGACTCAAACAACTCCTCTCTTTGATTTTCTTTTTTTAATCTGCTCCGAATTCTCAAAGAATTAGGGCTTGTTAGCCCTGCAAAAAAACACCAATCCCATGCTATGATCTTTTTTATAAATGGAGAAAGACTGGTGCATTTTCTAAAGTAGCTCCAGTCTCATTGCCATGTATAGCAAGTACTCAGGTTTATTTGTTTTGTTTTAAATATTGGCCGGGATTTAGAAGGCAATATGTTCTTGAGGTGCATTTTCACCTGTGAAAATGACTCAAAAATTTCAAATCACTGTCAAATTCATTGATGCAGGTTTAATAAAATGTTGCATCCATAAGGAAGGGAGATAATTTAAGTATTTAAATAATTTGTAAATTATGTCCCTTTTTTGTCAATTGTGTTGTTACTTGTATTATTCACAAATTGAATTATTGCATTTTAATATATTTTTTTCAATTTTGTAACATTTGGAGATTTATTGTATTGTTTTCCTCTGGAGAAAGATGGCAGCCCTAGCTTGAAAATAAAAAAAATGCAACTTTTTGAGCTTTTCCATCCCTCAGTACTTTCTGTAACACTAACAGTGATTTTTGTTCAAGATGTGATGTGTGACTTATTGGTCTACTTTTAAATTTGTGTTGTATAGTTCAACTTTATAAGGTATAGAATATAAAAATCACTTGGTTTTTGTAGGTCAGTCATCAGCTGGTTTAATTTTAAGAAACATTTTAACTTCAATAAACTAATTAAAAAAATAATTAAATTTATTGGATGAACAAAAACATCCATGACTTCTACCTTTGGATCTTTTGCATCGTACGATTTTCAGTTACCAGTCATTAACTTTTACACTTTTTCCTTACATTTGACAGGCTATGTATCTGCCTTGGGTGCTATTTGCATTCAACCTTATCATTGGAAGTGGGTAAGTTTACTTTTATTTCAATTTTTAAATATCTAGAGGTAATTAAAATGATCTGTAATCCTCCTTTTTTTTCATATAAAAGATGACTATAACCCTTTTTTCTGTGTCTCACTACATTTGAGAAAAAGATTTTGCACATGGATTTTTAGCTTTTATATGATATTATTTACTTGGTTATTTTGCTAAAATTTAAGTTCCTATTTTGTTTTAAAAATTTAGTATTGATTGAAGCAGATTACTAAGTCTTATGTAATATTTAAACTGAGCTTTTTAAACAAAAAAGATCACTGAACAAAATAAATACAACATTGAAGGTGATCTATTTATTCAACTTTTGTATGCGCTTTGTTTCCTGTCGTTTTTATTAGTTTGTTTGTTTGGCCCAAATTTCTAAGACAAAAAAGTACACATATAATATGTTTCCCTATTTAGTGCTTTTTCTCTATCTGTTTTTCTTGGTAAAGATGTATAATATATTATGTTGTGCCGTTTACGATATTACAATAAGAGAGGCTTCTACATGTGCAGGGTGTCATTTTTTTTCCTCCTGCTGTAACTGAAAAGTTAGTCTTTTAGATGTAACTCAGTGGTTTTTTTTTCTTTCCTTTTTTTTTTTTAATTTAGTTGGAACAAATAATTAAAGCCCATTTTTCTTACATTGCAATGTAGGTTTCACAGTAACAGAAGTGTTCATGTAGGGTTTTTTTTTATGATTTTTTTTTATTATGTTAATGCATTGATACTGTAGTGATATGATATAAGTGTTTTGTAACATTAAAGGATTTTACCTTAATTTGCCTATTTTGGTTCCTTATATACTGAATATGGACTCCTATTATACCTGATATATGTTGGATAATACCAACTATCCTTTATGCTGGCTTTACCCTAAAACTTATTAGACTCACCTCTATTGAGCTGCTGCTCAATTTAGTGGTATTTGTAAGCCTGACATCTGTGCAGTCATGAGTCAGTCGTTTTTTTTTTTTTTTTTTGTTGGTTTTTCATAGGGTTGCTTTGTTTTTTTCACCGGACTTAGGACTTATTTTCAACCAGTTATCTATGTGTCTGTTAAGTTCTTAAGCTGATTGAGTTGTTTCTTTGCTGTTTCTCAGAGGCATGATGGAGCTATTTGGAATTCTTGTTGGCCATCTATATTTCTTCTTGATGTTCAAATATCCTCAAGATTTTGGTGGAGCTCAGCTGCTCACTGTACCAAACATACTGTGAGTAACACTTTTTTTTCTCTTTTTTTGGGGGTTTCTCCTTGGCATCTTAGTTTTGTTTTATACAATGTATTGTCACAGCCAATTTATTAAGATGGCAAATCTGGATGCTTTTTTTTGTCTTAGTCTATAATCACCTCTTATACATTTTATTGTAGGATATTGTAGATCAAGTAAGAACTTAATCAATGTTCATAAAAAAAAAAAATGCAAATGATTCCTTAACGGTATTTCATGCAGTATTAGAAACAGAAAAAGTTGATAATCTTTTTTCTTTCCAGTTGTGAAGTAATCTGCATCAGTCTTCAGTCTAGTGGTACTAGTGAGTTTTCTTTATTAAGAATTAGGCAGTTCTTGTTCTCTCTCTCTCTCTCTCTCTCTCTCTCTCTCTCTCTCTCTCTCTCTCTCTCTC
>BLXT01007882.1:1717073-1728460 GCA_019648995.1 Plakobranchus ocellatus
CCCTTTTTTTTTTCCCCCGAGCAAACGAAGAAAACAGGTCTCTTCAATCTTGAGTGCGGAAAACTAGTGGGCACAAAAATGGTATCGATCGAAGGCCAGGGCAGAAGATCGATGAATAGAGGAGGCAAATCAATAATCAAAGTGAAGTGTTACGCCCATAAGACTTATCTAAATCCTTTTCTCCTTAAATATTGTAAAGTGGTAAAGTTGTACTGGCGTTTGGAGGGACGTACACACAAGTTTATACTACGTCATTTATCTTCCTTTTACTGTCTTATCCATCACATATCTTTGTTTACGATAATTATCGTCATTATTTCATTGCGATAAGTTAAAAATTGAGACAGCTGCAATAAAAAATTTTCCAGTGTGTAAATGTAATTCTTAGCTTAACCTGAAAATAGAAATGAATGACCATACACTGCCTGTTTACAACGTAATAGAAAGGACATTGGGTCATTTTAACTGCTCAATACAAAATGTCAATACGCGCGTCAGAGCATTGATTTTATTCATGAATAACTTTCACTTCAGAAGCTTTTTAATCCGAATGGCCTTTTGTGATTCCGTGGAGCGGTGCTAAGATACCTTTCCGTGTTGACACGCTGTGTCCTTTGTACTTTAAATCTGTAGAACTTGCGGTCTCGTGTATAGAATTCGATGTTCCCATACACTGTTAGTCACTTAAAGAAACGATAGTGGTTTTAGTATCGGCGCTGGAGGAGTAGAATTTTTCGTTTTGTTAAGACGGTAAGAGTAGGCCACTTTCTATGATAGTAAAATGTTATAAAAAGTTAACCATAATTTTTACCAGTGTCTTTGAAGTAGGCATATACAAACCAAGAACGACGGTCTTTATTGGCTAGAAATGTCTAAGGACAATTTTTGATTTTCAAAGCATTGGAAAGTATGACGAGATGTTGTCTATTAAAATCAATATATATGTAGAGTTTTTTAAAATATGTACATAATCACAAATTGTTTAGTTTACTTCATGTGTCGATAAATATCGAGCAATTCTTCTGCTACACCAAAAAATAAGCCAAAAATCTATCTAAACTTTCAAAGAAAAAGAATTTAGTTGTGTGAAAAGGAAATTTTTCACTCCAAAAAAGCATTTTTTAAAAGAAATGAATAAATAAATAGATAAATAAGGGGAAAAAAACCACGTTAGAACCAGCACAAAAGCAAAAAAAAGGCGTATAATGTAAAGTAAAACACACACACACAAAAAAAACCACGGAAAAAAAACCGAAATTCATGTTTGCCTGAGGAAGAAAATTAAAGCATCTAAATTGAGTCAGTAGATATTCTTTTTCTCATGCTTTTTTAAGTGAATGTTTTGTTAATGTTGGATACAAGTAAAACTTATTTTATAATCTTAAGAATTAAAAAAAGTGTCCTAGCAGTGCTCGAAAACTTAAAAATACCACAAGTAAAGACAAGAAGCGCGCTACCGGTCTCTGCTGTGTGTAGTTCATTGCCACAATTCTGTTCTTAACAAAGGACGTTTTCTTCCCATGAATTGCGACACAACTCTTTATGCATATGAAAAAGTTATCGCTTTGTTACATTATTGCAAAAAGAATATAGGCGGAAAGAGCATCCATTGTTGGTCTTTTTCAGACGCATGCTTCTCAAAAATTATTCATCATAAGGTGATTGAAAAACTACTAACCCCATATGCCATGCTAAAGATAATGCAAAAATTAACAAAATAAAATCGCTTTTATGAAATAAATACAATTATCTCTTTCTTGTTTCACATGAACAGCACTCATAAAGTATGGTAAGGATTTTCATTTAGATAGCACGATATACATAACATACAGTTTTTCATAAATCTCTATTATTTCATTCGCACATTTTCTGATTATACTTATTCGATCGTACATCTTTTTAGTAAATCTCTAGTTGATCTGGACACACCTGAAACTTTTATTTTTTTCGATCACACATCATTTTCATAATCTTTGTATCTTTTCTACCATATCTTGAATGATTTATGAACTCGGAATGTGAAATACAAAAATATGGATCTCAACCTCAAGTTAGGCCAAATATAATTATTATGGAGATTAGAGACAACTTTACTTTTCCAAATCAAAATTTGAAAAATAACTAAATAAACATCTGGATAAAGAGAAAAAAGTAAGTGGTGAAAAATAATTCGCTTGTAATTATGTAATAATAAAAAAATAATGTAACTATGAGCCCTGTTGACGAGATGGTGATGAACGTAATTCCTGAATTCGCCCATCAAAGCTGCTTTATGTGTAGAACAGTGGAATGCAGATCCTAAAAATAGTTAAATTTTTATACCTGAATGGCCACATGAGGTATTTTTTTGAATGACAAAATATTCACAAAGTCCAACAACTCTAGAGCAGGACTACATAATTTACTTTAGACGCTAGGCCCAATCGCTTTCTTCGAATTCACAGCGTCAGTCCTCTATATTTTTAGCATAATGCTCTTTAATGCCTACAAAGCTTGTAGATATACAACATTGTAACCTTGACTGATGACTTAATAACATATCCTTCGAGCAACCGGCATATGGAGAAGTAAGACTGTGTTTAGAGCATGAAAACCAATATGAACCAAAATCATAAATTTGGTTCGAGGTCAATCCATTAAAATGAAATTAGTAATTGTGATGGCGCCACAGGCAATTTATAGTTTTAGACCTATTTAATTCGAATAAATTGACCGTTGTTTAAATCTTGAATAAAATTTTATGTTGTGTGTAGAAGTTTTTATTGTTTTGTTTTATATTTACATAATTCACAGTTTCTATAGCATTTCGATGCAGCGAAAGAAGAAGTCCTTTTCTATAATTATGATATGGAACAAAAGGATTCAATGGACAACTTGATGATTGAAAATGTAGGAAAATATCTGACTATATATTTTGATTTAAAATGTCATGCTTAAGTCAGGATTATTTCAATAGGAATGAAACAAAAATATTTTAGTTTCAATAATTTTCGTGCAACGATGCTCTGATGTACTTAAAATCCATGCGATCTGTTGACTTCATAGCCCAGAGTAAGAAATGGTCAGAGAATTTTTTTTGAGTAGAAACTCTCAAAATTTATGATTTTCGTTGACCTTCTTTGCTTAAAGATATATTACTTTTAGACATTATATCCGCCACCATTTTTTGCACAAACGCACATCGATATATTTAGATTATGTTCCTTAAATCTGCAAGACTTACTTTGCGAGACATTCCGTATAGATTATAATTTTAACCTTTCATTCCAACTACTTGTATTAAATCATTCACCAGGACCCATTTTAGAGTGGTTATTTGAGCCTTCGATATAAGTTTGTTTTGAATTAAGTCCATGTACCTCTTACTAATTATTACTTAGCCTTAGTGCATGAACGTCTTCTTCATCTCTTTAGCCTCAAAATAAGCAGTAATTATTTTTTCTATCCCATAATTGCTCTGCATCCAATTTTGTGCAATATATAATAAAGAGGTTGTCAGTCTTTTATAGTCATTAACTCTTCATGATAAAAAAAAGAAAAACAAACAAAAACACCCTTTTAAAAAAAATCAATTTCAGACACAAAGCACAATATAAGTGCGTCCCTGCTTTTATTTCAACCATATCCAGATTTTAAAAAATTCATTTTAGTATTGCTGTTATACAGTTAGAAAAAATTGTATGTGATTGCTGGAACAACGTCTTTTGCTCTGGCCTTTTTTTTTCTTTAATAGAGATTTGTTCAAATTTTGGTTTGAGGCAAGCACTGTAGATCATGAGCATTGCCATAAAACCTGTTCTTCATATCCGATTCCATACTGGCATGGATCGGGCTGTCAGGGAATTTTGAATGTACCTCTAGAGATTCACGAACGTTTATGTTTTTCAGGCGATTGATCTGAGTTATGACCTGACTGAAGACTTCAAGTTCTTTACCAGTCTTCTTGGTTCAGCGCGCGGTAGGTGTCTTAATTGTTGGAGACTATACGCGATTTCTTTCACTATAGTCGCATTATACAAGATTCTTGCTGATCGTGTTATGGAAATACTTGTTTCCTCCGGTCGGCTCTCTCTCTTTCTTTGCTTTGTGGTTAATTGAGTTTCCTCTTTTGCTTGCATTCTTTTTGTTATTCAAAAGAAGATCAACATGATAGGTAGGAGGAAGGAAAGATAAAAAAGAAACCTCCAAATCTCTAACTGTAGAAAGCTATAGCTTGATCACGAAATTTAAAAAATAAATAATTGAAAATACGATGTAATCAGCATGGGGATCTTGAAGTTAATGTTAAGAGAATATGTAAAAACATAAATGCAGAAAAGTATACCAGAAATATAGAATAAGATATCATGCCATTTTTAAGCATATGTTATTATTAAGCTCTCTGACTTTATTTAACCCTAGCTCTCATATTGTTTTCAGAAAAGGATCTTTAAATAAGTTTAAATTTCACATGCTTCTTCTATGGCAAAATAATTATATATATATAATATATATATATATATATATATATATATATATATATATGAGAGTTTGCCAAAACAAGGGCTGTCATCATAGTTATGTGCGAAAGATTTTCTACAAGCCTTATTTGAACAAATTCAACTCATCAATGCATAAAATTTGCCTTTGTCAGTACAATGGCATACAAAGAACTGTTTTATGTTTAAAAAATCAGCTTTGGTTGCATCCTTGCTGTCTAAATTGACTAAATACGTTTCTATCACAACTATGATGATAAAATCACCGACAAAGGGGTCACCCATCAACAAATAAAGCTCATCCACCACCAAATGAAGAGACACAGACCAATTTTTTACATGGATCTACTCCTGCTATCCAACTCTTCATGAAAGTTACCTCATTGGTACTCAATTGAACTTTTCCATTTTGTAATTGAAGATTCTTTTTTCTCAAAATGCACTGAAAAAGGTGACCCAATTTGGAGATCCACCTATTGGCAATTGCTCATATATATATATATATATTAATGGTATGCAAGTCGAGATGGTAATACTTCGAGCATAGAACGTATTTCGCTGGAGTGATGAAATAGGGGCGTATCACTGGATAAGCCTTTCCACCACTGGCTTACCATTGGGCGCTTCAATGTTCGAGTATGGGGAAAAGAGCGCATATCATAATACGCCTTCAAGCCACAACCACATGAAACGGTAAAAGAAAGTTTATTTTGCATATCTTCATAAATTCATCCTGATATTTACCAATTTCCATGCTCAATGAGTACTGAGAGCTCAAGGCCCTTCAGATCCAACAAAGTCTATTCTCAGTTTACCCATTATTGACATTTATTTGAAAAGCAACTAGAATTGCCAGAAAGTCCGTTAGCCCTTGAGAGAGTCTTCATAAAGAGTCCATGGTTTAACCACAGACTCACAATGCTCATTTTAAAGAAAAAAAATTAAATTGTAGTAGTGGTAGTGTAGCAACAGTATGCAGTCTGTATTCCTACAAACTTTCAACTTCTCTCAGCTGCTATCAAACCTACAGCTCAAGAAAAATGCAGACTTGGCATTTAGTATACGTAAGCTTAAGTCTTGTATAGGAGGAGGTAAGTTTCCTTGAGCCCAACAGGCTAGAACAACCACTTCGCGTGCATGCAAAATGTCACTATCTCATAGTCATTCAACATTTTGATTACTATTATTGTTGTCATTATTATTATAATTATCACTATAATAGGTCAACAATGTTACATTCCGAGGGAGAACCATTGTAAGGGGTGGGGTGGGGATCTAAAAGTCCCGAAAAGGGTATAAGATTATATTTGAACAGCCCCTAATCTAGCCCACATTAATACATACTTAGAATATGTCAAATACAATTTTTGTCAACAGTCATTCATCCCGGAATATTCAGGCAGCAACCCAACAACGTATTTTTTCTAATTTGATTTTCATATTATTTCTTAAGATCTGTATTACAAAACAATTTTTACAGAGTAAATTTTTGGGCCCACTATCTAATGACAACAGAATGAAAGCAGACAAAAAATCCCATGCACAGGAGAACAAGGCAGAATTAAAGAGGAGAAAACTGTCGGAAACGAATTCCAACGATAGAAGTAAAGTGTCTCCTGGGCCGAAGAAAGGTGTGACTTCAAACAATATGCAAGGTCATCCGTCAGAACCAGAGCACAGAAAAAAGGAAAAACTGTCCAATCCTAAAATAACAAAGCCTCAGCCAAGGAAGATACAGGTCGGGGGCAAAATGTAAGTTGGTAAGCTACTTAATGCATCTTTGCTTTTAAATAAAAAAAGAACAGAGATTAGAGAAACTATCTTTAAACAGAAGAAAACAACCTTTTTTTTCAGGACGACAGTGCTTGAAATAATTCTTCCCGTCAGTAATCAGAACGTTTTCTTTTGAGTAGATCTGTTTGAGAACATTCAGGGTAAAAGACAAAAAAGTATCTTACTATTTAGTAATACTCTGACTCTGCATGAAATAAAACAGTATTGCATTAAAATTTCGACCAAGTTTTGAACAAGAATAAGTTTATAGCTGTATTTGACTATGCAACTCTCAAAACCAGTTTATCCGTCAACCGTTTTCTGCCTCGTCCATCTTGGCTTGGCTGCTCATAGGAAAGGAGGTGTGAAAGTGATAAAATCTTCTGGAGATTTCCTGGGACGGCTGGGCACCCTAGTGGTGATGCTGGTGACAATGATCAGCACTGGAGTGGTCATGGTGTCCAGTTTTGTAGAGGGGGTCTACTGGAAAGGTGCTTTGTTAGCCGCACTCATGCTCTTCATCCATCTACCAGTCACGGGGGCTATGATCTGGATTATGTGCAAGGCTCGGGTATGTTCATATAGTGTACTTGTACTGACATAGTGGTGTGGTCAATCAAAAATCAATTCCTGAATTTTACTAAATTTTTACCCCATTGGAAAGTGACAAAATGTCTTTTGAAATTCAAGTAATTGTTTCTTTTTATTAAAGACACATAAAAGTAGGAAGATAAAAATAGCTGTGGAAATCCAAATTAAGTTCAATTTCTTTTCTTTGTTTTCGACTATTTTGCATTTTGAAACGAATCTAAAGCAGATGTTACGAAAGTCTAACTGTGATTAATGCTCTGTCAAGAAAAGTATTGTTATATAACCGACTATTCCAAAAAAATGAATCTACCTATTGAAACTTAAAATTTAAATTGTTCTTAAAATCGAGTTTGCTACCTGGCATTGGGAACGCTATCCTGTGACTTGATTTTTCAGTAAATTTGGTATAAAGCAATTTATATATCAATTTAAATGCTAGGGAATGTATGTATCAGGTTTTCTCTGTTCATAAGAGTTCTTTTTTAATAGTCTTAAAAAATATTTGTCAAATGTTTAAAATGTTCATAACCAGAAACGTTGAAATAATTTCATGACATTATAATTAAGAGATTATGAAGCAAAAGGTCCTACATCAAAATTATCTCTCCAGTTTATACGCATACTTTTGTTCACAATGGCGAGGTTATTAGTCAGAGTTATAAATCATGGGAAAGAAATGATCCACATATTGACCTCGCCGACATTTTCCCAACTTTACTTTCATAGTGTTAGATGACTAACGCAACAATTGCTCTAGATCCGTCTGATCTAAATTACTTTTAAAAATGCACGATTGATCTAAAATTTAAAGTTACAGTTATTTATTACTTAGACTTGCATAAATGAAAATATTTTGGACCTCATCTGTACTTGGAAGCTACAGCCTTTGAAAATTATAATAACAACAGCAACAGCAATGAAACTCAAACAATGATAACGCTACAAAGATTAATATTAACAATAATGCAGTAACAATAATAATAATAATAATAATAATAATAATAATAATAATAATAATAATAATAATAATAATAATAATAATAATAATAACAAAAGCATTTCTAGCGCACTGATAAGCAAGTCAAGATACAAAGCTTGACAAGTATTTAATAGTCGACTACCTCTTAATTAACCCAAACGCTTATTTATCCCAAAAAGAAAAGCCATTGGTATGAAGAGATTTAATTCTTCATTTATTATCAAATTAGATTGTATAGCGCAAAATATCACACATTCAACAATTCAATCGATGTAATAAAATAGAAGCCAAAGACAGATATGATCAATCGTTACTTTATTTAATGTTCACATTCTGCTTTGCAGGTCCAGAGTTTATACAACAAGATTCGCCCTCGGAAACCTGCCGGGGACCAGGCGGTCATTGTCGAGGAAGAAGAAGAAACAAATGATGTAGTGGAAGGTATTGAAGTAACAGATGATAAAGTAGCTCTAGAGACAGAGACGAATGGGTTTGAACAAGTAAAACCATTTGCGAAAAGGAGTGTCCCACAGAACAAACCTTTTTTGTACAGAGGGTCCGCAAATCAAGGGTTTGAAGGTGATACCTGAATTCCAAAGTGAAACAAAATTATTCAGTCCAGTATGTTTTATTTTTAAGAGGTTTGCTACAGTCTTTCAAGAATTTTTTAGCGCCTTTCAAGGACTAAGGTGGTGGAAAAGAGAAAGAAGGAGAGAGAGAGAGAGAGAGAGAGAGGGGGGATAGAAAGAGAGAGAAAGATAGAAAGAGGAGGATACAGAGAGAGAGAGATCAAAAAGAGAAAGAAAGTGTGCGAGGAACGAAGTGAGAGAGATAAAAAAAGGGAGATATGGAGAGAGAGAGAGAGAGAGAGAGAGAGAGAGAGAGAGACCATGAGGTGTTTGGTTCCTTGAAATATGTAATTACTTTATCTGTTAACATTAAATTTTGTTTTTACATTGTCATCCAAGCGGAAACTGGTGGAATGTGCTTCCTTGAAACGTGTAACTACTCTATCAATGGGCGTCAAAACCTATGTTTTCCAACTGGACACTGGAGAAATTACCTTTTTCTTTATTTAAAAAAAAAAGTGTTAAATCTCTATGAAAACGATCTCCCATTTTACTGATCCCGTGATTATGATGTATTCCTGTCGTTGCTTTAATTGGCTCAAGTCTTAATCGAATTTGAACGCTTCTTACGTAATATAAAAAATAAAAAAATAAAACTCACAATTCTCTCAGTGAAATAATCTTCGCTCAATTCAAAAGGTAATTTTAAAAAAATGAAGTAAGGAATCATAATTCTTATTGACGTTAAACGTAAACTCTTCTCCTTATAAATCACACCAAAAATTTGATCCCATTTGTAGCAAAAGGAGAAGCAAATAACTAGAACATTTTTTTAATCGATTATAACTCCGACGGATATCAGAGTAATCGACGATGACATCTTACCAGTTCTTATCACAAGCGATGCGGAAAAGAAGGAAGGCAAACAAAAAAGACAGTCACTCAGTGGTTACACCAGTGACTTTGTGACCCTTTGAATGCATGAACATTATTTTCCTTTATCCTGAGTCATAGTGTTGATGTTAGGGATTAATGCTTGCCCCACTGGCCAAAACATGACTTTGTGTTGTTAAGAATGACGTGACAATTGATGTTTAACAGCACGTACCACTGAAGAGTCTTGTTATAATGCTCCACCATTTTCCAGACTTTTAATTCTTTTTGTAAATGTAATACAATTGCAAAGTCTAGATATAATTAAAGTTAATGTGCAAAATTAGAGAAGAAGAGAGGAAAGTCAGAAATTTCTGCATCTTTTTTCTTCTAATTTTTTCGCCCATTACTATAATAACTCAGTCTCTTTGCTATTCCTCGTGCTAGGCGCTGACCCAGGCTTTAATTCGTCACAGGTTTTATAGTCAAGGGCGAGATCATTAACCAACGTTACTTTTTTTTCTTTTTGCAAGGGAAACATATTGATATTTTAAGACGCATTTAGCTCCATATTGAGTTTCAAGAGTAAATTTAATAAAAAAAAAAAAAACCCGGCTGCAATGGATGTTTAGCTTAAAAACTGGCTTCCGAAAGGTGTGTATAAAATCGTACTTTTATTTCTAAATGCTAAGTAGAACTATTTTCCTTAAAACGTCCTTTTTTATAATAGGAACAATGATTTACTAGTTTTATCCTTTGCATTATTTCAATTCCCTTTATATAAAGAACTGTAATATTTAAATTTTATTTTTCATTTTTGTTGGTTTCATTTTTGCAAAACTTCTATAAACTCTAACTTTTTGCTTGTTGATACCATTGCATTTCTTCATGGAAATAATTTAACGTGTAATTCTTGCAGAGAGAGAGAGAGAGAGGTACCTTTGACATTTTGTCTGAACAAGACTTGTCAAATTCCTGGTTTTATTTCACCGAATAAATACAGAATTAATCAGATAGACTTGAAGGATTCAAAGTTTTCTGGCCAAAATTTGTCTGCAAGACCGAGATTTTTTTTTAAAAAGTGTTTTTAAAGTTTACAAATTAAAAAAGACTCAAAAAGTTCATACAAAACAAAAGAATCAACCTTAGACGCACCACGGTAATTCTTAATACGCTCTTCTAACAATTTTCACGAGAATGTTTCTCTCTTTAAAACAAAACAACAACAACAACAACAACAAAGCTCAGGATACAGCTTTGAGCAGTGTGCCTTGCCTGGCCGCTCAACTACATTTCAATAAATCTTTTCTGATAAGAAAAGATTTGCCAAATGGCTTGTATACTTTTTTTAAACAATAAAGAAAACGGAAAATAAAAATTGAAAAACTTGAAAAAAAAAACTTTGGATTTCAGTATGGCTTCTTCAATTTATTTAGCACATGTAAATTATGTATTCGATATAAAATGTTTATCTTTTTGTGTCTGATATGGATATATAATTATGTATGGTGTATGTGCGCTCACTAAGTCTACGTTCATTTGCATAATAATGTGTGGATACACTTTTAGTGTATCTATACATAAGAAGTTTGAAGCAATCAAACAAACAAACAAAAATAAAAAAGAACCAGCAGCTAATCCGCCAGCCGAGCCTTTTTCACGTATGTATGGAGCTGCGCAGCGTTCTTCAGGTGATCTTTCTCAAGGTTGTGAAACCCGTGGAGAATCACATTTGAGAAGTGCCTATCAGCTTAGGACAGTCAATGTCAACGCCACAGAAGCATGCCATAGTCTGTAGGACAGAAACCAGTCTTTTCTGGCACTTGTTAGGCATGTTGAAAAGTTAATTATACACTATTCAATAACTTTATCCTTTTTATCCCATAACAAGAGGCCACATTCGATTTCACACAGGTAAGAGACATGAGAAATTCCTTATAAAGTATCATTCCTAGAAGATACAAGATAATTGAACAATAAAAGTTGTATTATATGAGTGGATGCTGTTAACTAAATGAAAATCGTAAGCAGCAGTGAAAAACTGAAAACGACCATCACAAAAACAAAAAAATGTGACCTCAGTCTCTGATTTTTGTGAATATTGAACTTAGTCTTTTTTTTTTT
>BLXT01007882.1:1995430-2013973 GCA_019648995.1 Plakobranchus ocellatus
ACAGCAGGAATGAAAACCTGCAGTGTCTGAATCGGTGGAAAAAAAGGGAGGCACCTATAAAATACATGTGTTACTGTTAAGCAGGTCTAATCTCTATAAAGTTGTTCCTTAGAAGGTGGGTTTTTTTTTAAGCCTCACCAGAATGACGAAGCGATTCGTGATGCCTATTCCCTCCCCCCGCTCAAATTCTTTACGCAATCTTCCTATGACATTGCAATCGCCAACCTTTCTGCATTTTTTTCATTGCTGAGCTTGGCTCACCTGATGCTTGAGATTTGAAGTAGTATGCGACGATCCTGACTCACCCATTTCTTTTCATAATGCAGATTTGTACACTACAGTGAGAAAGTACGTGGTCGATAAAAGTAACACTGTGTTTGATTAAAAAAGAATGTTCTATAAATAAAAATAAAGTGCAGATAAAAAGATTGTGCAAATTTGATCCACAGATATAAAAAAAGGTTAGGGAAGCTTATGAGGGAGAAAACTCACCTTCGATTCACGAGGAAAATTTTGGGGGAAATGGCCCTAATATAAAGGACAAGTTCTCTCCGGTCAGAAAGGTCAAGGTCGTCGCAAGATGGCCTTGCCGCCCAGACTCCCTCGATCTAGTGAGGAGAGGGCAGGGCTAAGGTGATATAGAGAGGTGTCACGAACTGGCGCGTGACCTCCCTCAGTATCAGCTGTGGAAGGGAGTCGGTGAGGGGCGACAAACGACTGGGCGAGGGTCAGCTTGTCTACGTGGTCTTGACTGGAACAAACTGGCGAGTGTGATAATGGTGATGATGATGTTGAATATTGAGGGTTCCAGATCAGATCTACAAAGTGCGGCCGGCTTCAGGCAAACGTTAAAAAAAAAATATGAACAGGCAAGCGATTCAGCTACTAATGTGACAGATAGTGATCAATAAATAGATGGAAGTTCGTCCCTTGACAATTCAGGTCCGATTAGAATCAGCAGCAAGAGCTGGATGGCAGTCAAAATAGCTTCTGGTCAAGTGATGCTCAAAGATGTCCTTTTCAATGGTCAATTTCGGATGATTTCAATGTCAAATTGATGGATCGATGGTAAAGGTAAAATATTTTTTACAGAAACAAAAAACTTTCTTGCTCAGATCTTTTACAGAATAATATATGTATAAATTCCGTGCTGCTGTTTTTTTTTTATTAATTTAGGTCCAAACGAGGGGAGTTACGGCTACACTACCTGAATCAACAATGTCAGATACATCAGATCTTTGAGCCAGGTGTAAATGCCTGAGCTGTCCTTGATGCCAATGGCAGTAAGGTCGTAAGTAAACACGCATTCGATAGGAAAACCAACAGGAAAAGTCGCTCGTTACAGTCAGCTGTTTGGGATCGTTTTTTCCTCTCTCCTAAGTCAATCACATCAGGCGCGCATAATAGATTTTTTTTTAATGTTATTCACACGTAAAAATGAAAGTAAAAACCAAAATTCTTTCGAATAAATATCTTTAACAGCACAGAATTAACGACAGCAATTGTAATGTCACCTTATAATTATGATAGATGGTAATCCTCAACAATCAGCTTATGGCGGTCTCTCACATCCAACACGATTCTCATCACAAATAGCAGGCTCTCTCCTTTGCAATGAAATGTTCACATCACGATGAAGAAATCGGTGAAGAAATGATTTTTTTTTTTCAATAATACAAATATGTTCAAACTATTTGATGGAGTGGGTTGCAAGAAATGCAGTGTATGACGGCGATACGACAGCAATACTATAAGTATGACCGTGTGATGAGATTAACTGATAACAGTCGCACTGATGTGACACACAAGAGCACAGACCATGAATGATGACCGGTATTTTTTTAAATATATATCTTACAATTTTGGTTTAAGTACTGCAACAAGTGAACCTATCGACACAACCCTCGTATACTTAATGCCCCTGTTGGGAAAAGCCCAGAGCGGCCCATGCCGTAAGAAATCGTATGTGCGTGAATGTAACAAAGAGAATTTTAAAATTTCAAAAAAAGCAAGAGCAAAGAATAGAAACACTACAGATGGAACAACACCAAATTCCACTGTGTTTCTGTGGTGCCCCCCAAAAAATACCGCTACCCTCTGCTTGGATGGGTTTGTGTGTGTCGCATGCAAGGTGCCGTGCCTCACCAGAATATCCTCCTTACGGAGATGTCTGTTTTGATCAAAGGTCTGTCTGCCCCAAATGTCTGCATCACCAGGATGTTTCCTTTGAGTTTCTGGCAGGTGGTCTTGGTTGGTTTGTGGACTTGTTCAAGCCACTGGTTCAAAACAGCAGACTTGTCCCCGGAGTTGGCGGTAGTCCAGGTTTCTACAAGGCGTGAGATGACCGGTAGTAAGGGTCTGGGTAGAAAACAAACATAAGTCATCATTTATAGAGGGACATGTGAGTTGGTAAGGAAACAAAGGGCAGAAGAAATGTAAACCATATAAAATACATCACGTCAGAACATATAAGACGATTAAAAAGGCCACAACTTCGGCGAAAAAAAAAAAAAGCAGGTCTGGCAAATGTGTGAAATCAGGACCCCCCCCCCTACCGACAACCACTTCACACACGTGTCCCTTATTCGAAATATTCGTTCGTGACAATCAGTCAAATCTTTGTATGAAGGCTAAGAGTTATTTTATTGTTATTTTAAGCAGAGTTATTTCTAAGAGAACAGACAGCTACCGTGGACCACGATTGTCAAAACGTGGTGAGTAAAATTGTCAAAAAAGGCAAAGTCCCACTTTGTATCAGAATAGCGATCTCCTTGCACTTACGATATCATATGGCCACTTCATTCACAACGAGTAGTGCAAGACTCTGCATTAGTCAGCAAATTCTGACCCTATGTCCAGTCCGGCAGGAACATGAAAGCCTGGCAAGTCTGTCCCATGCCCATCAGGCTGACGGATAGCCCTTACGATGAGACCACTGTCCTCATCACAGTATAGCATGTGCGGGGTCCAAGCCCAGGACATGGGAGAAAAAAAAAAGCAGCTCTACCAAGCATGACTGTCATCTACAGCTCATTAACCCATGGGAGCTTTGAACTGATAACCTCCATGGCGTTGATATAGCAGTGGCAAGCACTCGCCTTGTAGGTAAGGGACGACTACTGTTCCCGCGACCGCCCTGCAATCGCCAACAAATCCCCCTTGCAAACAAGTTCATCTCAACTTTGCCATTGCTTCAGGAAAGAGGAACAGTCAAATAATTCAAACAGGTGAGACAAAAAAGAAAAAGGGAAAATAAAGCGAAAGCAAAACCCATTTTGAATACCCCCTCAATGACAGAAAGTGCATGATAGAAAGGCGATAAGGTTTAAGAGGAAGCCAAGGTAGAGCAGAGTTATGTTACTGTATAACTATCTACTCCCATTGATTTAGTCAAAGAAAGTCAACGACATAATTGGCATAAAGTAGTTCTTCGGGGCAATTATCGTAAACAATAGGGGTCACTTGTGACACATACCGACACCGTTTCAGAAGCATTACAATTTACTCGCTGCACCCTCTGCTCGAGATATTAGAAGGCGTTATCATTGTTGCACCTAGGTCACAAATCACTCCTGATCTAGAGCACGACCATATAGGCTAGGTGGAAGTTCGAGTTCACGATACCATGATAATGACAGGTCCTTATCAACGTTAAGTTTTTAGTTGTGTGTGTTTTTTTGGGTTGTTTTTTTTTTCTTTTTTATTTTATCTGTTACATTTTCGTATGATGCACAGGCTTATTTATAGTAAAATGCGTCATAAAGTGGCCTTCTCTGGTTCAACTACTAATATAACATCAGCGCTGCCAACTTCGAGAATTCAGCTTTGGTAATTTTTGAGCCCTCATTTCAAGAGATCACAACATACATAGGACCGGTGACCATATTAGCCGACAAAGACAAAACCGTCCTGTTACTTAACGAGGTAAATAGCTCATGTAAGCAATACACTAAAACTTGATGATTTTAATCTAAGAACCAGTTGGTATGATGGTTTGATGCCCCAAAAAGACTTCAGAAGTTTAGTTTTTGACGAATTGCGCTTCTCTTTAAACCAAAATGTTGTTTTTTATTAATTTTATTCTATTTTATTCAGGTATATCAGTAATTTGGCACTCATTTCATTAGTAGATCACTGAATTGAGTAGTGCTAGGCAGATCTGTAATAATTAGTCACTTAGATACAGGAGAGACCTGTATACCACCAAAACAACCCTTTTCTTTTAAATGCAAACAAAGAAAAACAATCTTAGAAGAACGTTTCTGTAGCAAATCTATATTTGCCAAAAAACAAAAAAACAAAAAAAAAAAACTTAATGTAGGACGTTGTATAATATTGCCGAGCCTTAAGCCCACTGTGTACAAGTGTAAGTATGCGAATGTGCATGAGTTTGTGTATTAGGCTTTTGTTGGGGAGAATTTGATTACAATATTCATTACGCCATCAAAGGCGGCAGCAGCTGCTGCAGATATTGAGACGGTTCGTTTGATGATTTGTCTTTTCCCCTTCAAGCCACTATTCAATCAACCGCTTGGGTAGACTTTGCTGATGGAATTTCGATTGCCCTGCCCTCGTCGATTTCCATGTTATTTACTCATACTGAGAACAGGGATAGAAAGACAGAGAGAGTGGGGGAGAGAAAGCGAGACACAGAGAGAGAGACAACTGAAGGAGAATGCGTGAGACAGGTTAGGATTGTATGATCGATTTCCAATCTACGCTAATGGATCCAACTGCAACTTAGCTAGTTTTAAAGCGAGATAAGAGACACAATTAAATACAAACTAACACAGACATAAAGAGATCAGTCATATGAATCCTAAGAAAAAGACTTTGTATAGGTAGAAAAGAAAACAAAGAACAGCGTTAAAAGAACTGCACGTAATATGTGGAATATAACGGCCAGAGCAAAGAGAGGCACCGTGGCACATTGCCTCCATGATTCGGACACGCATTCGATAAAAAAAAAAAAAAGAAAGAAAGAAAGACAAAACCGATAAAAGGCAATTGGAAATTCTGTAAGCAAGAGACATAGGATATTATTGATAGAATATCTTGTCGAAAGCCTATCGAATGGTGGATCATTAAATGCACCTACAGATTAGCGGAATTAAAAAGCGTTTATCGCAGCACTGGCGGCCAATATACATAACAGTAAACGAAGCGCATTCCTAGCGCGGTGAGTGTGTGTAAGGCTTCAATACCGCGAGCCGAATAAAAAATCCCGAGACTTTCGTTCGACTGTCTCCAGCTTAAACACTCATGGTTGCTAAGGTAAACATTGTCTTGACTCGAGGCGACCGCACAAAGAACATAGAGGCCTGTAGTAAACACTGAGAATGTGTTCGTGTGTGCTGGCTGAGTTGAGGGGAGCTCATATTATTTGAAGTGAAGTCCTGAATATCGAGAAAGTGTCGTAGTTTGGTTTGTGTGTGTGTGGCCAGTCAGCAACAAGGTGATCTCAGGCTTTCAGGCCCTCCGTCAAGCCAGGGCGACGTTAATGGGACTCGAATTCGCGACATAACGATCCCTGCAGATCTCAGGGCGGATTTGCTACTGAGCCACTAACGTGTGTGTTCCTTCCCCGACCCTCCACCCTTTTTCATTGCACTACTCCACACACAAAACTGATTACAAAACATCGGTCTCTTTCATACTTTATATCATACTCTCTCTCTCTCTCTCTCTCTCTCTCTCTCTCTCTCTCTCTCTCTCTCCTAACACATGAAGGGAGAAAATCATATAATTTCTGAAACATATAGTTTTCTTTTCTTCTTGTTGCAGAATTTGGCATTGCTGTAGCAATAAATATGAGACATTTGATAATCCAAACATATTCTTGATTTATTCCTTACATTATAATCGATCCATATAAAAGGGTAATAATCATTAGCACTGATATATGAAGACAAAAAAAAAAATAGGCTAAATGACAAAAAGGGTCCTGCAACTGCGAAAAATCAATCGTAACCTAATTCAATTGACCACACCACACCGAGACAACCTTTGCCCTTTCAGCAACCTTAGCATTCGAGCCAAAACTTTCGCTAGTGAAATATGGTTGTCGCGTTGCCAAAACAAAAGAATATATGAGCGAGCTATTACGGGTTTGCCGTGAAAGGCGGCAACTTAAAAATAAATTGTCACAGAGTAAAGCACATGTGACCCCTGCCATACACGCCAGTCTCGCAGTCAGCCATGCGAAACTTTGTTGAATTCTGACAATCAGCAGCCTCTTGGTAAAGTTTTTTTCTCCTTCTTCTTCTTTCTTTCTTTGCCATTATCTTGTAATTCAAATTCTAACATCATGACATCAACCAAAAGACATTTTTGCTGCATTACAAATACCGAGAGTTTGCGCTTCTAGTTTACTTTTAAGTACGAGAAAATATTAAAGCTGTCTGCAGACTCTTACGATTCCATAATATTGAAAATTCACTAGATCAAACGCTTTTTTGAAAACAATTACTTTAAAGCAGATTTGTATTATCGTTTAAAAAAAAAAAGGTATCTAAGTCTCTTCCTGTAATTAATGCTGTTCATCGTGCCCGACCATTTCTTCTCATGAGAAGTAAGCACATGTATTTTAGATTTTTCATTCTCTACGCGTGCATTTAAGTGTGAACTAATTCTCTATACTTGCAGTTTAGGTGTGAAATAATTATCGATCTCAGCAAATAATACACGTAGCATCCATTCTTGTGCATTTACCACTTCAAAGTACAAGCTGAATAAATTTAGAAAAAATATGGTGTCCTGGTGTTAACTGGAGCTCTGGAGGCAATCACTAGTGTCGAAACGCTGGTGCAGAGCTCCAGCTAACGAAGACGCCGAATCTTCACATCGACCAACGAAACGATGAAAAGAAAAAATAAGAAGACAAATGTAAATTAGCCGTTTCACCTAAATTTCAACTCCTACAAACAATACATAGGCATGCAGCCACCGTGGCTATAAAACGAACAGACATTCTATTTTATCAACAGCAATGACAAAAGAAAAAAAAAAAAACGTAGACAAATCTTCCTCAGAAATCAAATGAAAATACGAGGGATGGCAGAAAAGTTATGTGATTTCTAAGGTAAATCATCTCAGTTGTATTTCAGAAAGCTGAAATTTGGCATTAATACTTTCAAAACCCATTAATTTAGACTTATAAAATTTGACATGCTTGAGACGTCTTGGGACCGCAAAATCGCTTAGGTCACAATATGTTGTAGGTCACCTTTGTCGAAAGAATCGGTGGAAATGACGTCCTCTAAAGACCTTCGATTTAAGCAGCATGTTGCTATTGAATATCTTTCTGCTGAAGGCTTCTCAAAAAAACAAATTCTTCAGAGAATGAAACATGTATCTAGAGAAGCTGGTATCGACTACTCTACTGTTTGGCGATGGGTTTCATGAGGGACAGGACCCAACTCAAACACAATTGCATGATCAAAGCAGTTCGAGTAAGCCTGTGAGTGCCCGATTCCGAGCAATCAAGCAACTGTGAGGAAGTTTTGGATAATCGGCGGGTCAGGCAAAGTGATATGGCAAGAAAAGAGTACAGCGTATCATCACAAATAGTCTATATTCTGGAAAAAGTCTGGAAGGTAGATCCCGCGAATGCTGACTGATGAAATGAACGCGCAAACAAAGGCAATGAATGAACCTCGGGCGCACCACTAGGAATCATCAGAGAGAAAACGCCATGGAATGCAGACAGAAGAACTCGCCTTCACTCAAAAAGTGCAAAGTTGTAGCCTCCGCTAAAAAAGTTCCGCCTTTTATTTAAAGATTTTAAAAACCGCCTAAATAATTTTAAGCTCCAGGCAACTGCAATAAATGAACATCATACAGCTTTCGTTTTGTTTTTTTTTTTTTTTTATTTAATTCATTACTATAACTGGTCTAGTATGGGAACAATAAAATGCACTGCGTCACAAACTTTGAAAGTGACAATGCTCATACCACTCCAAGCGTTATCTGCCTTCCTTTTCCAATGAACATTTATCCGTGTACTTTATATTCTCCATACAAACACACACGTTTGTAACCATCAACGATTGCAGCCTTCCTTATCGATCCTCTGCATGTAAAACCAAATCCATTACGTTCAAAATAAAAACATTCTTCCGACTGGTGCATCTGCAAATTAAATCTTATCGATGATACAAATAATAACAACAACAACAACAACAACAATAATAATAATAATACTAGTAGTAGTAGTAGTAGTAGTAGTAGTAGTAGTAGTAGTAGTAGTAGTAGTAGTAGTAGTAGTAGTAATCTGTATGCTGCTACTACAACGACAAAACAACCATACAAATTAGAAAAGCGAACGTTTGGGTGGGGAACATCCTAGCTGAATAAGCATTAACTCCTCGACAACATTCTGCTACGAGTGATATGAGGTCAATGAGAAGCCATCCAATCCAGCCTGACCATTAAGGCAACACAGTCCCGCTAATGGAAAAAAAATATCGAAGGAGAAAGAGAGCGAAATAAAAATGTGATTGACAGTTACTATGTAGCTTTGTGGGTAGATGAGCAATAAAACAGAGACTTTAATAAGCCACCTTAGAGGCGTTGACTCTTGGGTAAAAAAAAAAAAACGCGTGTGTACGTTTTGACCGACATACCAATGTGTAAAAAAAAGAGGGTTACAACATTCGCGTACATATCTTACATAAACACGCATACGCAGATACACGCATACGATAAACTGGGTGGATTTAGTTGATAAATTATCTATCCAGCGTGTTTTGAGAATTTATGGCGCAACCAGGAAATTACAAAGATCACAATCAGTCGGTGGGGTAGTCCTTATCTTGTTAGGCGATAACACGAGATTACGCGTAATAAAATAATAAAAAATGAATAGACAATTAAAAATAAAGCTCTGCTTCACAAACCGTAACAGCTCAATAACCAGACAAAAAGTAGGTGATCTGTAGCAGGATAAAAGAAAAACTAATGATAAAAGAAAAAAAACAAACCGAACAAAAAAAAAAAAAGAAGAAAGAAAAAAAGATCGAAAGGCGAGCTTTTTTGCTCGCTGCAGCAATAATTTCAGATAAAGGTAATCGTCTGGGAGCGTTCTGACACAGAAATACATTGACAATTAGGCCTTTAATAATATAATTTATGCAAATTTCATACTATTTGCTTGATTAATTCTCATAGATAACGATTGCAGAGTGAGTGGGATTTTCTTTTTTGGCACAAGATGTCAATTACACAGTATTGAAAAATACCTGCCATTTTTTCTGTCTCTCTCAGTTAACAGCCCCCCCCCCCCCCCCCCCCTTTTTTTTTTAACTACTACTCATTCTCCACTTTCTTCTTCTTCTACTCTTCCTCTTCTTTCTCCTGATCCTCCTTTTTTCCTCTTCCATTCACACAAAAATTTCAACGAATGATAATAGCTTTCAACACTACTTAACGCACAACTAACTAGGTCCTGGGCCTCTAAAAAAACCACTGCGTCACAATTGCCCCAATAGCGCATGGAATTGAAATGAATACGACGGTGTTTTGAACTTCTTTATCTATCAAACAAACATGAATGGGAGAACCACTGCTGATACTGTCTTACGACACTGAACGTATTTTACAATAACAATGCATAAAATTTAAGAAAAGGTAGGCGGCATACAGAAATTTTTTTTTCCTTTTGAAGTAATAGAATGCTATATTTAGTAACGGTGAAGTTCTTAATCAACGAATTGTGAGGTCTTGCTTTCAGTTATTTTATGGGGACTGGCTGGTATTATAAGGACTTCTTCGCAATAGGATTAACCCGCCAAGCGAGTTCTTAAAAATCCACAGTAGTCGAAGGGAAACAACCGTAGAAATATAACTCGCCCGCCCCACTAAAAACGTGTCGGTACAATCATGCGGTATGCTGGGGCCGATTATTAAATAGCCCAGACCGAATCATCCTGTGCCATCAGAATTCAGCGGGACCTCCGAAGGAAAAGTTTTGCGTTACAGTTAATAAATGGATAAAAATGGAGAAATCAGTTTAATTATTTATGGAAAAAAATCACAAGAGAGGTAACCTTTAGACTTCATGATGAATATTTGGTAGCAAAGATTGGCGAAGCGAATCTATGAAATATCCGAGACTTAACTATCTGTGTTTTAACTTATTAACATACTCCGGAAATTAGAGTTAAAATTTGAGAAATAGGCTAAGAAAACTTGCGCTAACGGCAATAGCAATAATTATATATATATATATATATATATATATATAGAGAGAGAGAGAGAGAGAGAGAGAGAGATCATTTGGCTAAAACACAAAAAACTATAACAATATTTTTTTTCTTTTTTTTAATTTGGTGAGACTTGTATCATTATGTATGTATATATATATGCATAGAAAGCTAATAAAAAATCCACACTTTTTTTAAAGGTTCAATCAACTGCCTACAATGTTTGCTACATTACTACACTATATGTCATAACAACAACAACAAAGAAAAGTCTTCCTCCCCGTGGATGCTATTTACGCACCAGCATCATTGTAGTGTAATATAATACGGTTGGATGACTTCACCTGTCACACTTCCTCTCTACCAGTGACTCATTACTCCTAAGCGGCACTCTCTTTGTTGCAAATAGGAAGATAAAATTCGAGCGATTTGGCGTGTCCTCAGTGAAGATAATCTATTTCAAAAGCTAATTAATATGTTTGGGGCCTTAGGTAAAGGCATTACTTTCTGATTTTTTGGAAGAGGAAATATTTAATATTCTCAAGCACTTAGGGTAAGGCGCTAGCGAGATTTACAATTCCTTATTAGTTAGTCATTGCAATGTGAACATGTAAAACGATCAGATGGATAAATTTAGCTGACAGCCAGGACGGGAATATTGAAAAGGCAGTTGTGAATAAGGTGTTAGGAGAATAAGGTGGCAGATTAAAATTGGCGATCGAGAGGGATAGAGGCAAAAACAAGAAGAGGCAGAGGAAGGGAGAGAGAGAATCTGTAGGGTTTTTTTTTTGTTCATGAAAGCTTGTCCGCAACGAAATTATCTCAAACTTTCAGGCCTTCCACGACGCGTGGGCGTCAGTGGCGAGTATTGAACCTGGGACAGAAGGGTTCCTACAGATCTCAAGGCTGGTTCGCTATCGACTACCGGCCTAGAGAGAGAGAGAGAAGTTGAGGGGAGGAGAGACAGACAGATGGGATAAAACGCCGCATGGTCAGAAAAAAACATAATGATGAAAGCTAGCCAGAAAAATGGAGAAGGGCAGAAGATAGGGCGGGAAGATGGGTAATCAAACTATTGCGATCTATGGAATGCTGGGTGTAATCATAATCAAAGGTGTCAAGCTTTCCGTCTTTCGGTCTCACTCTGAGCTATTCGGTGCTGTGGACTTAAGCTTTGGTACTGTCACAAAGGAATGCACGAAGTTTGAAATCATCCTCATCAAATGCCACATACATATTTAACAAATATTTTAGCTCTAAAACAGCTTTTTATATATTTATGTACGATTTAGAGATGCACGCAAAAAATATGAATATAGCAGCAGGCAATCTATCAAATATTGAAAACAATTAGAAGTAATTAACCCGAAAATTCTGTTGTATTTTTTTTTTCAGGTAATCTGTTTGTAAATTGAACAGTGCATAATTATATGCATATTATGTCTTACAAAACACAAAGAACAATTTTTGCGTGAAAACTAGAGGGCTAATTTTAAAATACTGAAACAAAAGACAAAATTTAACACAAATTAGGAGAGATTGCATAAGCGAAAGAGAGAGGAGGGGGGGGGGGAGAGAAGAAGGAGAGGAGGGAAAGAGAGAGAGAGAGAGAGAGAGAGAGGTACAGTGTGCGGTGAAGAGAGAGATAGAAAGAAAGATCTAAAAAAAAATGGAAATATTCATTCATTAATAAAAGCTGGTTAAAAGATACTGTTCGTGGCTGATAACGTATGTGCTTTTCCCTCTTAAAAATGGAGGCGTGGGCCACAAATTCACATCAAAGATATTGGTCAAACACCAAAGTAAACACAACATATGGTAGTGGATCTGACGTAAATACAGGCTCAAGTATTGAGCGTATATGTATAGACCTGGTCTCAATGAAAATGACGTAATCAGCTACACAGAGCTGGGATGGAGTGGATGAAGACTGAAGAGAGAAGCAACGGTGGTGATGTGTAAAAAAAGATCCATTCAATCCATTATGTTTAAGATGAGGAAGAGAGAAAGCGAGATGGAATGAAACGAATAAGTGCTTAAGATAGCAATAGTTGAAAGGACCGTGTAAATTACTATACATAATAAATAGCAATAGATGAGGCAACTATGTCAATCACAATATCATGTACGCACTGCTTCACTGTGACCATTAGACTCATAAAATCTTGATCATAATTTTTGCATAAAATGTGTGGTATGGCCAAGTATTAGATTTTTACCTTATATTCACGTCCCCAGTGCAAACAACAGAATGCTCTACTAGAAAACTCTCACTTGAGGTTAAGAAAATTTAATTGCAATATTATCATTTATATTTTCTCTTTTTTCTTATTCTTTATGCAATGATGACATATTTTGCACTTACCAGTTTAAGAAAAAAATGAATAATAATAAAATATTAAGTCTATTTCAGATTCCTATTCCTCCAACAGACATTACAGCCATAGTATTGTTAAATATTGCCTATAAAAGGTAGAGTTAAATAAACGTAATGAAGCTTCTCCGACAAATCTTGGAACCTTTGTTCTGTCATTATCTCTATCTGGGTTTGTTTTATTTCGAAGAAACTCAAAACGTATTAATGTATTCACGGTATTGCATGACTTATATCTAATAAATTTAAGTAGGCAGGAGTGCTCTGTTTACAATAATTTATCAATCTTTCAGCTACCACGCAATCTTCAACACCCTTAAACTCAAAATACATTTCCAAAGAGCAGTATTTGTATACTATTGTCACTTCTATTAATGTAGTAAAGTTGAACAACAGATTAAATCTTAGGTATTTTGTGTGCTCTGACCTTTAGTTTGCATACTACATTTGTTTCCCCAGCACCCCCTTGAACACTTTAATGAAAAACAATTGTACCCAAAAATTAATAAATTACCAATTTCAACATTCTCAGCTGACAGAAGCAAGTAAAATTGTGATCTACATTTAGTTTATCTTAAAACACTTGAGATCGAATTGATTACTGCAACTGCAAGATCTTAAGCAAAAGAAATGCCAAATAAAACTNNCCCCCCCCCCCCCCCCCCCCAATACAATGAAACCAATGGCAAATTAATGAAGATTGAAACGAAATGAGGATGAAAAATTGAACGAGATTAAACTTGAATAACATCAATAGGCCTTTTGCAGGAAGTACACTTCAGTTATTCATTCTCAGGATCAGTCCTTGTTTGCTTTTCCTTCCCCCATTTTCCTAAACCAATAACTGAATGATCTATCACATAAATAATGAATTAAATGAATGGCACACATATCTTAACAATTCAAAGCCAGAAGGCTAAATATATCAACTAAGGACTCTGTAGTTATCAAATGCTTTACAACTTTAAAGCAGCCATACAGTTATCTTTGTTTCTTTTCCTCTCTAAATGATCAACCATATATCTAAACATGCCTGTTTGCAGGCACATCAGTATTTGTTTGAAAGTTTACACCTCTGATCCTTCACAGCTCAAACCTTTCCACCTCTCTGTTTCTACCCTTACCCAAACTATAATTTATAGATTTATGACATCTTTAGAATTAAACTGAGAGGGCATAGAAAGAAAAATGTCCAATGATGCTCACAGCTTTTCTCCTTTCAAAAACAGATTCTTCAATGAGTTTGACAATTAATTGACAGCGGTTAATTTAATATTAGTATGCTGGAAAATATTGAAAGAATTTTGATCCACAAAAAAGCCAGCAGGTGTTTTCTTAGAAGAATACCGAAATTGTACTAATCACTAATAATATCCACAAGAGTCCATTCATTACAGCTTATCTCAAGACATATCAATAGAAAAAGAAAAGACACTTCCAAAAACAGGCGATTATAGATAGCTAATTTTCCCTGCACATGACAGAGCCCAGTGTGCACATTTTCGAAGTAAAGTTGGAATACGTAATATCTTCCATTTTCTCTTAACATACCACAAAAAGAGCGATTATTTTACGAAATGTTCTACTTTCATTTTCTTCATCGATTTTAATTTTAATTGACTCTTGTCTCCAGTCAGAGGAGATTGTTCAAAGTCATGACGATGAAAAGAAGGATGACTTAGACCACGAGAATGAAGTTGAATTTGATGTTGACTGGCATAGGGGAAGAGTCCTGACAATTTAGACTCTAGATTTTGGTTCAGAATTTTAGATCTTGTCCCCAAAAAAGGAAGATAGAGCCAACAATCCTTAAGTTTTTTGTATCCGTCATAGTTTGTATTGTTTATCAATGGATGCTTCATCCATTTCTGCACAACATGGAGTTCTTTAATTTTCATATTTCTATCTTCACCAGGTATATGCTGTCTACAGGAAAAACTACAAATACAATTTTACATTGATAATACCCATGTAACACTGTAAAGATATAAACCCATCAATTTGGGTTTGATTAGTCATCAATCATTTATAATTTATAAATTTATACTAGTTATATTAGTCCAGTGTGAAAATCAAAAAAGTATAACTAATTCACCACAGATCTAGACCTCTGCTTATTTATTGTTCTCAAGATGATGATAATGTACCCATTTGGTCTGATTTCAAGAAATGTACAATATAGAAGAGACAAATGGTGTGATGTGCAAAAATAAGTTTCCATTATCTTTCAAATGAAAAAATTGGTACCTGTCACAATCGATTGCTGTGAGTGTGAATTGAGTCTAGATTTGGATTTAAATCTAGACACGGGATGGATTATATTGTGTTATAGCCTTGTTTATTTGTAGTGCTTGGTTAGATTTTGAGTAGGCCTTGGTTTCAGCTTTGTTTACCCTTTTATATCCAGGGATTTCTCAAAGGCCTTGAAGGTGTGGGAACTTTGTTTACAGGAAGTTGTTACATCATATTCAGCTGGGTGTGTATAAAGTGGGGAAGTTTGATTGGCCAATATTTTTGGCTAACCTTGATGATGATATTTGATTACTACTTCTTTGTTCTAAATATTCTAGAATGTGTTGCTTTTATTATACCCTTTCATTAGTCTATGCACTAAATAACTAATATTTTCTAGAAGCTGTGGGTGGTGGGTATATAAGAATGGTTGTGAGATCCTTGGCGAGAGCTTGCAGAGAACGCTGAGAGATAAATAGCTGATAACTGATGAAACTAAATTGCCGTTCTGGAATTGTTTTTGATTCAAATTAATTTACTTTTCATTCAATTATTGCCAAGACTTGGAGTGATTTCTGTTCTTTACTCTGTTCAAAAGAATCTTTGTCAAAGGCAGTGCTCAATATAACTAAACAGTACTAAGCTATTCATGACGGGACCTATAAACCAAAACAAAAAGGGGATAAACAAAGCTGCTTATAGGCTTAGACAAGGTCTATTTATGCATGTCACATGAGGTAATGGAATATATAACTTTGGAGGTGACAGGTTCTTACCTTGGCGGAGGCGTGTTGTTTTTTTTTTCCTAAATAATAATATCGGTCTATAGATTTAATTAACATTTACGTAAATTGTTTACTTTAAATTTTATTTTCCATTTTCTGGTAGAAGTCAAAATTTGATTTTTACCTTCTATTTTATTTAAATGTTATCCTTAAGGCTAAATTTTTTGCAACTACCTGGAGACTGGTGCAACCAAACAGAAATCTTACCCGTAACTGTAGTGAACTTCTCTCACTGACGTAGTTACTAATTAAGTAATTTATTTTCCTTTTTTTTTTAATTCAATTAAATTTAATTTAAAAGCAAGTGGCTGAGTTAAAAAAACAACAAAATAGCCAGTGCCAACTAAAAATAGCAGTGTCTCCAAAAAACACTTGAGATTATAGGAAAAATTGTCAAATAAAGACTAAAGGCGGCCAAGATAAAACAGATCTAGGAACATAAAATCCAGATTGCATGATTTAGACATGAGAAGAGAGGCTAGATCTAATCTAGATTCTCAATGTTTTGAGGGGTGACATCTAGATGTGAATTTTATCTCAGTGTCCTGATGTAAAATTAAACCTAGATCATAGTTTTAACGGAACTCATCCAAATCAAGCTAATCCACTTAAGTCTATGAGATCTTTTTATCAAGAATTGGATGGCAAGACTTTTTAATGTACTTGCATGAAAAGAAAATCTGTGGATGTTGGACTGCTTTTCAATTTGACTTCACATTACACAGTATATTAATAATATTAAAATAATATAAAAAAGGGATTCACATTCTTGTCCTATATACCATTTCAAATGTCATCATTGATTGGAACTAATCAACTAAAATTCAGCTGTCATTATAATCTGAAAGTATCAATTGAGTGTTAATTAACTATAAGATCTTTACCTTTGAACAGAAACATTTTTGTTAAGTTATATCAACGATTATGTTGATAATCTTCGGAATTGTACACAGATGAATAAAATTGCCTTGACTTCGCCATTTATATTACGGAATACATCGCTTTGCAGTTTGTGTACATATAAACAAAAAATTTCTGCTTTGGATCCATTAGATGTCTAGATTTTAAATTCTTGATTCTTGATTCTAGATCTAGATTTGGTAATCCTTACTATCTACGGTCACTTCGAAATGCTCAAGTAGAGTTTTCATTGATCAGATCCGATTTAGAAATAAGACACAATAAAAACAAAACTTCTTGAGATCTCTCTGGTTTTATTTCTAAACCAGACCTTATCAAAAAAGCCACTTCATTTCGTCAGTATTACCATAGGCCTATATCTGAACAGTACATCACTCAAGTCTTTTTTACGTAAGGTCATAACTGGGTTTTGGGTATAAAAACATGCTTATTATGTTTTCCAGCTGAGCTAAGAACGAATTTGGCACTCTCAGCTGGCACAAACAAATGGTTCACAAGATATTCAGTTTTTACGTTGAGGTTATTTTACTCAGTTCTTTCGTTAAAGGGGCTTGATGCGGCACTTACTGAACTTCTGCGGTCCCTTTTGTTACAAGTTCCCGCTGATTGGCTTAGAAGCGAGGATACACCTTGCCAGGTTTCCAGCATTCTAGGTTGGTGTGACTTTTCTTTGGTAGATCTAAATTTAGATGTGGATCTAGTGATAAAATATCGAACTGGACCTCAACAGCTCAGTAATGCCCTTAATGCAGCATGCCATGCCTTCATTTAGTCCGAAAGTTAATGTGATTATGACTTATAGGGGCCTAATAAAAATGTACCTTAAACTCGTAGGGACCGCGGATGATTAAGGATTACCGATTTAATGGTCATGACTAATTTAGCCTAGATCAGGGAAATCTATACCTGTTTTTAGGTTTTGACGTTTATGATCTGGAAAAGAGGGTAGCCTACTACTCACTACTGACTTTAATCGGACCCAGACCCGATCTTGACAAGGTTTGTTACCTAGATTTAGATCAAAACGCTTAGTAAAATTACCCAAAATCAATCTTAATCAAGGTCTAGAGCTAGCATATCATTTTATTAGGCCTTTTCCTAGATCTATCTTGCCGAACAGAACTAAAGCCTTGATATTGATATGAAACAAAACTATTTTTTAGAAAAAGTAGTTTATGTTGTCACTGAAATATGGGTAGGCCTATTATATGGGGTCCGATTATAGTCAGTAGTACCGGAAAGAGGGGAGAGATATAGATCTAGAACTCAATCTAGGCCCTACCTAGATCTAGAATCGATTACCTGTTTCTCAGGCTTATGGAAATGCTAGGCTATCATTGAGATATCCAAACTAGATCTATGACAAGTCGCCTTCCGTGTGTGTCCTAAAATCTAAAAGATATGTAAAAGAACGGCATTCTAGTTGGTTATAAGTCCACTTACCTTTAACAGTAAAAAGGAAAAACGAGCCAGATTTAGACCCCCTTATTATTTCACATATATTACAAGGAGGGTGAAATGAAATTTATTAATCAGGAGTTGGCCTAGGTTGGGGACATGGTCATGGGGATGAACTCGCCACTCGGTGAGTTGATTGTAGTCAAGCGGAAATGCCCAAAGAATTTTAAAAATATGGATTGGTGGCAGTCTTGTACGACTCAAAGGTTTCTTGACACCAAACTACAATGTTTTTTTTGTTGTCTTTCATGAGTTTACCCTGACTACCATTATTTCTAAGAGAGTTTATTCTCCTCAATGCTACGCATTTGTTCATCAAACTGTTTTTTTTGCGAGTATACGCGAAGAGAACACAAATCGTGACAAAATAAGAAATGAAAATTCAAAATACTGCGCACCGGTAATAGCTACCATGAACAATTAGAGTCCCGTAAAGTTGTCTTACGAAATTCTTCATTTTGTATAGTTTGCAAGCTTTCAGGCTTCTGATCAACCCATCAATCTGACGATAATGGATTGAAACGAAAAAGCAAAAAGTATCAGGTAAAGCAATAAATATTACTGGTACCAA
>BLXT01007882.1:2023481-2042517 GCA_019648995.1 Plakobranchus ocellatus
ATCACTAGTAAGAGCGAAAAAAAAAGACGGTTTCTCCGACCCGGAAAGGTAATAAATATACAAATAACCTACTCTTTTCCCTACAAAAAGGCGTCAGTTGAAGCCAATTTGTACTTAAATAAGCGCGTTGGACATGAATTAGGGACCGGGACAAAAAATATCCCTAAAGCCGAGAGCACATTGGAGGCCACGCCGAAGAGATCGGCTGTGTGTTACTGCCTCCAGTGTGCTCTCTGCCTAAATCAAATATGTGTATATACGTCTGTATAATCGAGTGTATGACTGTATAATATGTGTATGTGTTTATTGTGTGTGTATATATAAAATTTATACACAAACACATATATAAACATATATATATATATATATATATATATATATATATATATATTACATATATATATATATTCGCCCCCTATTTCACCGTTTATAAAAATGCATTTCAGTTAACGGAATTTTTTTAATACGATTAATTTGTGTTTTCAAATTTTAGTAAAATAAGTTTAAGTCTATAGTTTAGGCCTATTTTTTTTACTACATTTAAATTGATTCATCTCCTTAGCATGTTCAAAATCCACTTATTTATTTGCCTCCGGTCGTGCGATATTTTATTCTTTTTCTTCAATTTGGTGCGTAGGAAAAAAATGTAATTAAAACTAGTAAAAAGATGCACATTCCGTCTCATGATGTTCTAAAATGGTCTACAATCAACCTAATTTTTTTGAGGGGAGATGAGCTTACATCACTCGGCCAATGTAAAGGGAGATCGCTCTTAAAACTAAATCTGTACTTGAAAGGGAAATTACTCTCATTTCTTAAAACTCTGACAACAATCTAAATCAAACAGTGACAACATTGATTCCAACATCATCATCGGCTTTTCACTCAACATCGAACATGGCATCTCTGTTAGATTTACGTCCTAATCGAGAGCTCCTCAACTCAAACTTCGATCATTATCAGCTATCCCTTGATCGTGTTCCTATGTATGAAACGCCTCTTGATGATGGTAATTTTTAATTAATTAAATGGAAGCAATACTAGATCTAGAGCTGATTACTTTTTTTTTATTTTATAGAGAAAAAGAAAAAGTCCAGTAACACCGGCATATTCGTATTCATACTCACCTAATGAAGTTAGATCTAAAAGTAAAAAAAAGAACGGGCCCTCATAAGGTAAGAGGTGCTCATTGCGTTCGGGAAAATAGTGACTGGACCTATTTTCCAGAGTGTTTGGGAAAATAGTCACTTTGTTATTTTTTCGAAGTGACAATTTTCCTGATCGAAAAAGAAAAGGAATCAGCAAGATTCAGATGTGGGCACGACTTACTTTAAGAGGACCCTTGCTTCTAGAGATCTATAACTTTATCGGCTGAGTATGAGTATGAATCAAGGACTGCTGAACTCAATAGTGACAATAATAGTCCTTGGTCATGTCAGAGTTGTTTTTATTCTGCCTTCAAAAGTTACTGACAAAATAAAGAGGCTGTAGGCCAAGTTATAGTGAAAATTGTCCATTATTATCTCAATCTATCTGTAGGCCTATCCCTCTTGACTCACAGCCACACTGTCAATCTTTCTTACTGACCTCTCTCTCTTTCTTTTTTTATTTACGTTGGGAAAAACAAGGTCAAACCCTATTTATCCGAGCATTCGGGAAATAAGATCGGCCTTATTTATTTTTTTTTTATGAAAGGCCATTTTTAAAAACACTTGAAGTTTGAAGGAATGAATATCTACCCTAAATCTAGATTAGGTGAATATATATATATTCTATTTTCCGATAATGATTATAAAAAGTTTGATGACTCTTTGATGTAGGTTTTTGTAAAGTTACTTTTACGAGAAATTTGAGTGTGTAATATCACTAGACTATTTTGTAATCAGATGGGCTCAAAGTCTAGAATCTAGATCTAGATAAATTTTTACTTTCACACTAGTTTAACAAGCTCTCAACAAAATGAAGAGTAGTGATTTAGGTACAACTATTTAATGTAGACCAAAATTGTTTATTTAAAGCAGATAAATAAATTGGATAGATTTCCACACAGGGAAATCACCCCCAAAATGAGAGAAAACAATTTTTTTTTATTGCTGCTCTTTATTCTTACTCCTTCATCATTTTCTTCAAAGAGATGACTTCTCATTTCTCAAATTTTGAAGCTGGAAGAGAATGCTTACATAATTTACTTTCAATATGAAACGGTATGAGTGACACTTCACTGTCTCATAGCCGATTAACTGAGCTTACGTATCACCTGATATTAGAAGTCCAGATAAACATTTAGTATTTTGTAATTGAGACTAGGCCTGAACCTGAGGGTGGCGTATTATAAAATATGCAATAAATTTTGTGATTTGGGCAATTTGCATTTTTTTTTACATTCGGTGAATTTAGTTTTTAAGTGTAAATCAGACATTTATACATACCTTCTTTGATATTACTATGTGATGAAATGAAGGCTAATATCTGAATGACCTCTACTTAAATTTATGCTGAGCCTTTGGCTTAACTGATGTAAATCAAGGCTGTTTGATATTTCTTGATAAAACCCACAGTAGCGACAAGTTTTATTTGAATTTGACAAAGATATAAAAGTGATATTGATAGTAGTGCAGACATCCCCCTGTGAAATCCATCATATTTATTCAAAATACAAGGATGATATAAAGAAAACTTGTCGTGAGTTAAAAGATTATACACTGTAATGTAGCAACAAAAATTCTGACGCCTGTGGACTTATAAAGTGTGAGCTATTTTGTGATCCATACATTCTGATAAAGTCAACACTTTGGGACCATGAAAAAAATATTGACTTTAAACAAAATTGACTTTATCCATTTTTACTAGTCAACCCTAAGGATGATGTAGATCTAGTGTTTGATGACTTCAGGGAGCGTAGTCTGACTAGTACAAAGGCACACGGGAAAATTAAATAAAGACAACACAGTTAAGGAAGGTCGATTGGGACAGTGTGCATCCACATCTTCTGATCATCAAACAAGTGTGAGAAACCAGTATAAATTATAATAGACATTTGATACTATCCATGCAAGCCATCGCTAAATTTAGTCTTGGCCCTTGTCGGACAATGCATACAGTGACTGGGACAAAAAAATCCTTCCCAATCTCCCCATCTATAGACCTAAATTCCCACATTTTTGTCCCTGATTTTCTCTTTCTTTCAGTTATGCTATCAGCCACCTGCTGTTGACTTTGGGACTGTTCACCAATGATGTTAGCCAAAATGTGGCAAAATTCTCTACCCATCATTGTCATTACCCATCCCTCCCACTTATCAGCTTTCAGCGGCATTTTCTCCAATGCTGAGAACCTCCCCTTTCCAGTGCCGAAGTCATTGAAACTGTCTTAAAGTTGTTGATTTGGTCAAAAACTAAGTTACTAAAAAATGAAGAAGAAAAAATAACAGTCTATGATAGGCCTACGTGGTTTTCATGGTTTAAAAACTCTCTCAAGAGGCTGGTAGATATTTTTTTATGAAGTGAAAAGGCGATGGTGAAGATATTCCTTTGGACTATTTTTAGCAGTTCCAGCACCTCCTGGCTGTAGTAAGAGTTAAAGATATAGAGCTGAAAGGAAGCCTAATCTTATCAAAGCTTTTTTTTTCATTCTTTTGAAATTCAGTCTGAAAGATTAAGGATTCCCATTTAATGTTTCAGGTATTGATGTAGCAAAGCCACCAGAATCAACATTTTCTTCACATCATGCCAAATTATTTGGGCTCCACAATCACCTTATTGCAGATCCCTGGAACAATGATTCTGTTTATTTTTGTGATACACATTGGAATATTGGGAGAGTCCAGATTGGAAAGGTGAGGTTTTAACTGGTTGTGATTTTGTAATGATCAGGTAAAGCCATAAATCATCAGCTACTATAAAAAGCATATGATCAAAACATTATATTGAGGTTAGTTGATACAGTTTAAAACACAACTTAAGGTCCTTTATTTTTTTAAATCAATGTATTTGAAAGCTATATTATTTGAGACTTAGAAAGATTTTCCCAACAACAAAAAAATGCATGCTAAAAATATTCAAGCTAGTTGTAGATTTTTTTAAAGAGAATTAGTAACAGAAAATTTTAAAATGAAATTGTTTAGAGTATGGTCAGCATTCAGTAAACTTGAGAGTCACACAAGTAAAATCTCCTTTCATCTGCAGACTGGAAAGCCACAAGTACAAGACTCCTTGTTCATTGTACCTCATGCTGCTGATTTAAGAATAAAGCCTGTGCGATTTAATGTGTCTTTGGGGTTTCCTAGTAAAAATCTTGCAGTGGTGTGCAATGGCTCAGACCATCTTTATTTATTGGAAACAGCAGACAGGAATAGTTCTGACAAATGGAAGGTAAGGGTTTTTTTTTCTTTTTTTCTTTCACTTTAGATATTCACTTTTTTAAAAAATAAGGGATTGACTGGTTTAATGTGTTCATGAGCATAGTTTTGTTTGAATTCTTTGAAGATAAAAGTGTTTGAATTTGATTGCAGCCATTATTTTCCCACTTAGTTTAAATATATAATTCATCCTAGTAACATATACCTAATTTAGGTAACTGAAAAATATACTAAATAGGTCTAGTATCATTGTTGAAAGTCAGAAAATGAAAGCTTTGGTTTTAAGTTTAACTGTTAAAAGATAATTTACAACTATCTTTTTGTTCAAATGAATCCAATTCCTTATTCTATGAATCAAAAACTTATGAGAGATGAATGAGATTTTGTCAGTTTTGTACCAATGAATTGACATTTCAAAGTGGTTCAATCCAGACTAAAAAATGAAAAAAGTAATTTTGAAAATCAGTTTCTCCAAACCTTTAGCTTTATGCAGCTTTTAACTCATAAGGTATGGTTTCAAGCCAGGTGTGCATTTTGACAATAAGGTTTTATTTTTACTCGCAAGCACTATAGAAAGTTGTCAAAAGTGGATATCTAATACTGTCAGGGTCTTTTCAAACATGTTGTGGTGATACAGTCTGACTATTTTGGGAGATAAATATGTTCATTCAAAGGACATTAGGATTTCTCTGTTTAAATTTTGACAAGTTTTTCACTATTTTGAATTACTTCAAAAATTGTTTTTGTTTTAAACTAATAAATTAAATTTGTTGACGATTTACATCTAAATATGTCACCATATGTACCATCAAACAATCCAATGTAATCCATTTTGGCTGTGGACGCAATTGTTAAACAAATTTTTAATACATTTATTTCATCCTCACCTGAAATGTGTAGACCCTATTTGACATGTCTGTACCAGTATCAGCTCAAGCTGGTGCTCTTGTGGACTGCACTCTATGGCTTGAGGGTGAACTCCGCAGGGTGGAGTGTCTTCTGGCCTCAGTGGAGGAGGTGGAAGGAGAAACCAAGGAAAAGCACAGGTCACCTTGGGTCATGCAAATGCACTGGCTCAGTCTAAGCACAGGTGGATTAATTTTTCTGCAGTAGATTTCTCTATACATCTTTGCTTTGTTTTGTCCTTTTTAAAAGCTCTGCATATTACGTATGTATGCAATCTTAATCAAGAGTAGATCCCTGTTGCTAAGTGCATCCAAGAATTATTTATGCAACCTTTTATCAATGAATTAAAGCTTAATAATAGTCACCTCGCTACCTCAGTACCAAATGTCAATGTTAAAGACAAAAAAACATTTTCAATGTCTTTTTTTTTTTTTTAAGTATAATTTTTTTTCTAAAACCATAAAACTAAAGTTGGTGTTATATTTGGCTTTTCTTTACTTAATTTTTTTTAGTTTTAGTTTTATTAGTTTTTCTACCAGTTTGGCTTTTTATAAGTTGTGCACCTTCCTAATATTTTAAAAAAGGAGTGGTAGCGTACTGGTAGGGTAGGTGACTACGAAATCGGAGGCCGAGATTTGGATCCCAGTCAATTTTTCATTGCTCCTCCATGTCAACCCAGCACTTAATGGGTAACTAGGCCTTTTATGATTCGGTGAAAGTAAGGTGGTGAGGAAAGCATTGGCAAACTATGTCTTAATGCTGATTGTCAAGAACAATCAGGACCCTACTCATGGTTCCTTGATGCTTGTACCAAGTGTGAGACCCACTTTACTTTACATATTTAGAGACCTGAATAAAGAGGAAATAAAAAATCAGTAATTATGTACGTTACATGTGTTTTTTTTTCTTTTTCCTTTGTCTGTTGCTTTTTTTTTTAAGGGGATGGTACATTTTACATGTAAACACAATGACCAGGTGTATTAAATATATTTTTCGCCTATCAGTGGATGGTATCAAATGGAACCATGAGCGAACAAGAAGGCTCGAAGGCACAAAACCCTTTGATAGTGCATGCTTGGAGCGTGGAGGGAAAGAGATCCATATCGTGGGACCACATATGTACAGGATGGTGGAGGATTCTCTCAAACCAGTTGAGGTCATAGAAGATGGATGGGAAGTGGTTGAGTGTGAAGGTATGTTAACTATAACATTATCCTGGAAAGATTTTATTTCGTTACATTATGGAAAAAGTGCCATTGAGAAAGAAAATTTTGCAAAAATGTAATTTTTCTCTCAGGAAAGTGGCCAGATGTTCTTGTAAGAAATATCAAAATAGAATATTATATATTGGTTGTACCACAAAAGTTATTAAACCTTTCACTATTTTCTTTCTTTTTTCCTTCTAGAAATAATATGTTTCATTTCTTATGGTAAAGCAAAAATATTTATGCTCTCTCTTTTCTTTTTTACTAAATACATAGACTGAGTGTGAAAAAAAAAAATCTTTGCCAAAGCAGTAAGGATAGAAAATGAGGGAAAACGGAAGAGAACTTAATGTATCAGTAAGCTGGAAATTTGTGAAGCATCAAATGTTAATCTGCTTAAATGAATGTTTTGGTTCCCCCCTCAGGTATGGACAGTTCACCACTTTACACCTGGAGTCAAACAGCATCAGATCTTACTGTCCACCTGACCCTGCCAGACACATCTCTGACCAAAGCCAACCTAAGCGTGGACATCTCCGGGACAAGGCTAGAACTTGCAATCAAGAATGGATTAGAACTTCTCAAAGGAGATTTTTCAGCTCGTGTAGATGTGGATGCTTGTACATGGACACTTGATGGGCGAAGGTTGGGCATGTTGTTGTTGTTTGGTCTTGTCTATGTGGTGGGAGTGCTAAGCTAGAGTTATTGATGTTCTATTTTTTTAATCTCATTCTTGTCAAAGTTTGTTTGATTGTTTGTTGGCATGATTTTTAGTCTGAATATCAAAATTGTGATTCATGTCTTGATAAAATATTAACATTTTCAAAACTACTGTGCAAAGCATGGAACTTGTTACACTTTACTGTAACTTATGATGTTAGTTCTCTACCACAGCAGCCAAGTCTTTTTAAACACTGATATGAATTATTTTTTTAAATGGAGTTAATTAGTGATCTTTTTCAAAGCACCAGTACTTTCAGAATAAAAGTATTTATTGAGACTTTTGTAGTCTCTTGGTCTCCAAATTGGAAAGCTTGTACATTTATTCAGAGTATTAGACACACAGTAATGTATTGACAATAAACTCTCTGATTTGCATGGTATGTTACTTATAAGTTGTTATTCTCCCTGAAGAGTTTTGTTTTATATTGTTTTATTACAAAAGGCTGGAAATATCTCTGGAAAAGGTTGAGGCTGAAATGTGGCCTTCAGTAATAGTTGGAGACTCCCGTGGACAGCTGGTGATGACACCAGAGCAGTTGCAGGCCGTACACGAGAGACTTGCCCATCTGACCTCAGAAGACTGGGTATGACTATGATGTGGGAAGGGAAGGATCTGAATAAAAAAGAGTCATCCCTTAATAATGTATGCTTCTTAAAAATAATGTGCGATGATTAGAGCTTGGCACGTGGGATCGAAAGCGATATGATTACTGAATTAATATGCAATTATTATTAGCATTGCAGCTTTTGAACAAGTTTCAGTCTTCATTGTTAGATCAGACCAAACACTTTTGAAACAGAAAATTATTTAAGGTTATTGGTGACAATGAACTTATACTAATCAGTGATATTTCTTAATAATTAGAAAGGGAAAAAAATTTATACCTTTGTGGGTAATAATGAATATTTTGATTAACACTTTATTGAAGCACAATGCCAAAAGTTACATAAAAGTTAAAACTGAGATTTCTAATTTCTCTTTTATAATATCAAATTTTTTCTGGATTTTTCTTTCAGCCATATTAAGATTAACAAAAAAAAAAAAAAAATGGACGGACAATCTCAGGCTTTGTTTAAAGAAAGCTTATAGTCTTGCAACAAAAAATAAAATTACTAATAAAATATTAATCCATCCGATCAGAATCCTGGCCCAGACAAAGGACAGAAACCATACAACACCCAGATGTTGGAAGAGTGTGATGCTTTGGATGGGGATGGAGTGATTCTCACATGTATTGATGGGGAGACTCACACTGTCACACACAAGGTTTATTGCTCAAAATGAATTTTTATCAACTTTTACAGCAATGAAAAAACTAACTTCTCAAAAATGTATCTGTCTATAGATAGAAAGAATAAACCGATGCCTTATATGCCTATACTTAGAGTTTAATGGTATGACACACAGAATAATATCCAAAGTAACATGCAAGGCATTGCTATACTTTTGTCGCAGAAATGAAATAAATTGACTGCTGCAAATTTAGTGTGCACTGGATGTTTCAGCCATTTTTTTTATACATCAGGAAATTTTTTTCTTGAAAATCTATGAATAAATTACCTTGTTTCACAAGTTTTTCAATTTTTTTTCCAAACTTAATGGCAAAACTTGCCGCTTCCAGCCATTGCCCAGTGGAAGCTATTAAAATGTTCAAAGTATTAAAGTGTCAGACAAGATGGCAAATTTAAAAACAATGTCTTTTAAAAATATTCTCTGGAAAAGTTGATTTCAAGCATCCTTTCTTTTCCCATTTTAAGCTTTTTTTTATCGTCTAGTCCAGTTTCAACATTTTTCGGTTAAATGTAGAATTCATTATTAAGGTCAACTGATTGCATTTTCAATAATGATTTTGTTAAGCTTTTTGTGCCACATCTGACATACAATGACAGCTATTTTTTTCTCTTTCAAAAAAATATCCAAGTTGCTGTCTTGATGTACCTGTTACATCATGCTTTAAGAATACCTAGAAACAGTAAGAGATTCACTTAAGACATCTTTGTTTTATCTGTTTATCAAAACTAATTCATTCAGAGAACATGGACAAAGTCTGCATCCTATTAATGTTTTAAGTTTGGTCTATTAAATATTTTACCACAAATGTAATTACCTATCCATCTTGGTTCTTATATCTGTTGACTGACTCACCAAAAAAAAAAAAAAAAAATCATTGGCTTTTTCATAACAGGTTGTAGCAAATAACCAATACTTGTTCAGTGTGCAGACAGATCCAAACCTTTCCCCTGCTATCTGTTTACGGCATGATGTGGATGGCTTTTTGTGGCAAGTCAATTCTAGTTCTGAAAAAGGTAATGTCCCATAAAATGTGTCGAGTTGGCAATGTACATGACTAAGATCAAATCAAAATTAAAGTAAAGAAGTAAAGACTGCCAATGCTTTATGTAAAGAAAGTTTATAGCATATCTATGGAAAGTTTTCATCCCTCTGGTAACTGGTTCTAATTATAAGTCAAACATGCAGACTTGCAACTCAACCAGTGTTAAAGGACTGCTACTTAATACTTAATCAAATTTCATGGGAATGGACCAAAATTAAGAGGATAATAAATTCTGTTCTGTTCTATTTATTAAAAAGATAGAGAATCAGGATGTGCGGCCCTCTTTAGGTGATTGATGTGTATGTCTGGATTTTTTTTTTTTTGTCATCTATTTCAAGCAATAACATCAGCTTAGTCACGGCAGTGAAAGTGGTGTATCTGTTTTTATCAATTTTTATATTGCTTGTCATTGTTTGTTGTTCCTGGTAAAACAAGGCTGAGAGGGGAGGAAAGCATGAGAAATCAAGTTTGATACCATCCATGGAAGTATTGCTTTAAGTTAGAAGAATGGAACATGCTTTTGAAATTTAAACATGTTTCCTTGATGCTCTTTTTCTGTATTTTTGACAATTTAAATGTCATATTTCAAACTGCCAACCATGAAAGAGTTGTAATTACCTATATATTGATTGTGACATTGTGTATTATCAAGGAGTCATAAAAGACATTGATTTTTGTTTAAAGTTTTATTTGGAAATACATAAGAAAAAAAATAGTGTGTCATAATAACATGAGATAATAATAAGATACTTTAATAAAGGTTTCTTATATTGTTATCCATCTGAATGGTCTTGTGGCAAATAGGTAAACAATTTCTAAAAACTGAGAAAGGGGTATAGCTTAGAATTTTTCCTTTCCTCAATTAACTATAGTATGTAAATTATCTTAAGTGTACTCAAATATACTCATTCCAGTAACAAGAATAATGAGAGAGAATTATTTACTCACCTGAACATCAAATCTTTAACTCTTAGCGAGGCGAATTTTCAGGACCTATGAGGTCCCCCAGAGGCGAATTAATATGGAGTTTTTTAAAATTAAAAGGTGTCATACGAAAATTCATATAACTTTTTTATTTTTCAACATAAAACTATAAACCATGCATCAATGGAAAGGAAATTAAATACAGATTCACATGAAATAAAAATCTATGCCACCAACCTTTTAGCTTTTTATGTCTGTTTTTGTGTTTGTCAGTGGTTCTGGTAGTGGGGGCGATGCCAGCCACTTGCTAGATCTACATCTAAATCTTGATGTCCAGGAGCTTGAATCAAAGTCTCAGGCTTGCTAACAAGTATCCTAAGTATCAACTGTGCATCTTGTACAAATTCAGCACTATTACTGCCATTATCGTGTACATACAGTTCCTCAAACAGGTCAGGAATTGGGACCTGTCTAGCCATGATTTTCAACAGTATAGCACACATTCAGACCTACACTTGTTTACTTCTTAATTTCTAACCCAATCTAAAGCGTAGACTGCTAGTCTTAGCAGTTTGAGAAAGGGGAATCCCCTTAAAAACAAAACTTGGCCTTTTCTGGTTGTTCCGTGAGTGTAAAATTGTATATTGGAGTACTAGACTAGGTATAGTGCTATCGCGACTTACCTCTGGCAGACCATATAGACCATCGCGACTATAGTCGCGAAAACCTCGGGAAGAGTTAATAATGGATATAACTCATTTTGTCATTTATTAAATTTTTGTCCATTTTTTATGAACAGCATCCACCTTTATTATTATAGCATTGAATTTCATGTACTTCCATTACAGTGAGATCTACTGAGTGTCCTTGGCAACATGTGGGAGTATTAAATGCCTTTGGCTATGTTTTGGCCTCTAAGACCCAGCGCCGATTCTGCACATGTACCCCAGACATGTCCGTTGCTGTTGTGGCCGACGGGCATCGACATGTGTTTCTCTACAGACAGAACGTGTCAGTGTTATCACCTCTACGCAACCGTAAAACTGGTCAACAGGTAAATGTTGTAATGGTTGAGTTTGTTATTATTATTTATGCCAGCATTTGTTTTGAAATCAGACCAAGTTATTACCTTGCAATTTACATGCCATATTTTGCAACCTTGTAAATTGCAATAAAAAAGCAATCAAAGCAGTTTCCTTCTTCTTTTTTTTTCAGATAAGCAAGTAATTGATAAATTTTTACAAATTTATACAATTTACTAATCATCTCACATTACTTTCTCATTCTCTTCATTCTTTGACAAAGTCATTAAATGATTCTCAGAAGAATAGTGATTTTCTTATTCAGAATATCCCGTTTATTTCTGACAATTATAGGCATATGCTATACGTCGATAGAATCTTCCTTTTTTAAGATTTCCGAACTTGGTAGCTATGTTTATAACAAAGAATATGTGGCCAGGTCGTTTCATCACACCTCTAAAGGAGAAATAAAATACTTTGTGACTACCTTTTTTGTTGATTCGCTTATTTGTGCATATTTCAAAACAATTATTTCCTAAAAAATATTTGTTCTACAGTTTTAGACTGTATAACTATAATCGTAAATATTTGGCATCACAAAAGGTACTGATTTTTTTTAACAGATGGTCCATAAAGTCTGGGGATTCTCATAAAAATACATTATGCTGTAGGTGTAGGCTTATTTCCTCATTTGGACAAAGACCATGAACATGAACATCTTGCCGGTGTAGAGCAGTGCTTAGAGCTTGTGCTTTAATTAGTAAATTATAATAAATTTCTGTAGCTCTCTTTGCCATTTTCCAAATACAAAGATCTAGCTAACTAGACAATCGGAGGTTCAGCTGAAGTATCATGAGAAAAAGTAAAAGTACTCAATATAGGAGTAAGCAAAAGAGTTCAGGTATTGGTTCAAACTCATGATTTGTTAGTCTGTATTTGTATTTTATATTTATTCATCTTTCCCAATACATCCAGATCAGCAGTGTTGCTAAGCAGCAAGTACTTGCCTTGGACTGTCAGCCGGACACCATACTGGGGCTTGTAGTGTCAAACTCCAAAATCTTTGTTGCAACAGACCAGAAAATTTTTGTCTACGTCATTAAAGCTGATGAATAGATGATTGAGATCTGGTTTCACTTCTTGCAGAAGTTCAATTTGTTTTAAAAATCATGATGTTGTATTTTGTGAGTGCTATCAACCGTGATAGCTTTTATGTTTTGAAAGAATGAGAATGAATGTATCATTATCTTCATGTATATTATCTAAATTATATGTATTCATTTGCTTTATATATTTCATTAAAAAATATGATCACATAATAGATTTCAAACCCTTGAATTTGGTTAATTATAATCTTTTATTAGTTCGTACATGTAATGTTTTCTTAAATGTCTCAGTTGTCACTTCTTATTTTAAACAATGTATCACTATAAAAATCTAACTTATTTTGTTAATGAAATATTCAGGGACCGAGCATTGGAATAAATGTATGGAAAATGTTTTAGCAAAAGTGTGGGAAATAAGAAAAATAAATTTTAACTTTGTTTAATATATTTCTTTGACTTGGCCTGAATCTGAATTGCAGGATTACGAAAAAAAAAAATGCGTTGTGGTTTGAAGGAGTGCATTAGAATCCAATTTCAGTTTATATATACCCAAAACTTAAGTGACTTCATTTTCATTAAATAGAGCTATGTACCAGTGTAAATCTTGAGCCATACCTCAATACTAGCTCTCCTAATATCTCCATTTAAAATTCACTCAGCATGCTTAAAATATGACTTCTGACATTTACTCAGGGACATTCATTTCAATATACCGGTAATATCTTGAGGCATCAATATAAGTTTGAACTTTCTTCGCTCTGCTTGATTTTTGTCCACAACATAAATTAAAAGACAAAAATTTTAGTGGACTATATGATTGAGCAGTTTCTTTTTTTTTTAAACAGTCCTTCAAAAAAAAAGTTTTGCTTAATGTTACATACACATATATAATAGTATGAGGATGATAGGGCTGTCTCTTATATAATAGTAAGACCTATTGATTTTGAAGGAATAGTTTATCTGACATTTTTCATTTTTATGTTTTCATATAATGGCATAGTATGTCATTAGTCCTATCAATATTATTTTGCAAAATACACATTAAGGTGTATTTTTTAAAACTTTGTGATGAACATTGATTTAGCTGTGACACAAAATCACTACTTTTTACATGGAAAGAACAAAAAATAAATAAATAAATAAATATATATATATATATATAAGTTAGAAAAATGAACAAGAACCATACAGTATTTTTTTTTTCATGTTTATTTCAACAACTAGTCATGCAAAGTTTTAATTCCAAATTGAATTAATTTGGTTGACTCATTATGTACACTATGTAAATTTTGCAGACAGAACCTTTAAATTCTAGACTTCTCTTTTATTTTCTATGAATAAACCTATCACAGTTTAAGGAAAAAAAAAAACCTGATGTAACATTGAAGAAAATGTCTCACACCATTTATCATTTTACTCCTCATCTTAGTGAAGTCTTTCATTTTTTTTTTTATGAACTAAGCATTTCTCAAACTATAGATCTGCTCGCACACCAAAACCTGGACCAGTAGGTGGCTCTGATAATGCAGTGAGACCTGTTTTGGGCTCTGAAGCAAATCTGTGGTTCTGTCCACTCCTGAGGAGCAAAAAGCAAATGAACAAGGTTAACATTATATTATAATAACAATATTGATTCCATGGTAAGTAAATTAAGAAGGGCCTGTGTAAGGGTCTACTATCGGCTACAGCGTGAGCACACCACATTCTTTTAGTTTTATCCTTGAAGTTCAGAGAGAAGAGAGGGAGGCTGAAGAAGAATAAAACACATATATTATTATGATGATATATGTAAATTATTTTGGGCAGTTGCTAACTTTGCAATGGTCCAATCATATTCTTTACTCTCCAGTACTGTACTGGTAGGCTCAATCAGACTAAGGTAAGCTAGAGGGAAAGCAACCTTGTGTTCAATTTCACCAGATCTAAGTGCGTTCCTGTGAGTTACTCATCAGCATAGCATTATGTTTTCTTTTGCTTGAAACTTTCAATTCCACATAGCACCTCAAACATCAAATATAACATATAGCAAGCTACCATTACATTTTTCTTCAAATAGGTTTTACAGTATAGAAAGAGAGAGATGGCTATCAACTTCAAGTGCTCTCTCAAGCCCACAGACCAGCAAAAAAAAGGCACAGCTAAAAAATAATATTTCCTATCCTTGCCATCATCCAATTTTCTAAATGAAAACACAAAAAAACCCTTTGAAAAAAAAAAAACGTTAAAAAAGTCAATGAACACTTGCCACAAATTACCTCACCTGAGCTATCAGAAAATTTTTTCATGCAATGAATTTTACTAGCAAAGGAGAGCATTTTTTTTTCCAGTATTACAGTACTTAAAAAAAATGGATTGAGTTCTTTTACTTCAACAGCAGGACTTGCTTAGACTTTGACTCCCACTAAAGTAGGCAAACTCTACTGTATGTTAGTTGCATGGCTTTGTAAGTAGTGATCTTACCTTTCTGAATTTGAATTTAATTTTAATTTTAATGAAAGTATTTAACATAACGATAATCATATTTAATCATAAAGATTGTGTTTTAAGCTTAAGTGGAAATTGTCAACAATAACAATTTTTTTTTTTTAAAACTCTGATGATGATGACAAAATCCTCTACTTGATAAATGTATCACTTAACCTGATTTTGAGAAAAAATTCTTATATTTCAAACAAGGGAACAATTTGATCCTGCTATAAAACCTTTTATAGAATGCCAAAATCTAAAATGGAGATATTTAAAATCAAAAGCATGACGATGCAAAAATAGAAATATAAAGGCATTATTCACACCCCATTCATACATACATTATTCAGCATACTACTGAAGGAATTCTAAAACATAGACTCAAAGAGCCAAATACAGTCTAAAATATTGAAGGCTAGAAATTTAATTTGAAAGGAACAACTGCCTATAACAAATAAAAAATTTAACTTATTATGCCTGAACAAGAGTATTTCTATCGAGTGAAATGAGAGTAAAAGGGCTAAACTCAACGATGTCTCGGCTTTATTTTCTCCACAAATGCATCACAATTTGCTGTGATATTTTGAAATTCATAATTTTGAAAATAATAAAGGTAACATTATACATGTAAGTTTTTCAAATTTTGAAAATTCAACATCACATTTTTCAAACATTCATCATTATGGTCCACACTCTGTTTAGCTGTTATCTCTTAGGATATATAGAATTTTGTTTTAATGTATGTGATATGGTTGAATTAAAATATTCAATGATATTTCAAAACATTTGAAGAGCTCTTTAAGGACTTGCAATTTTACCAAATTTCTTTCTTTCTTTTTAATTTTTTTTTCATTCATTCCCTCAAACTCATTGAACTTTATGACAACTTTTTGAAGCCTGTAAAGTGATTATAAACTTCTTAATCAAACTCAATAGGATTGAGGATTAACTTACTGAGGTCCAGCCTTGGGTTTTACTCCTTTTTTCAAATCATTCAGAATTTTGTGCATATCTTCAACAGTCAGGTCCTCCTGCAATATAGCACATTATGATAATTATAATGACAACTATTATTGGTCTACTTACAATCAATATTACCATTAGGCAAGAGTTTCACTTTTTGTGAAATTTTCCAACCCATATTTTTTACTTTTGTCAATTCTGCATTCGCCTATAGAGAAATTCGAGTCATAAAGGACTTTTATAGATTTATAAACTATTATTATTATTATTATTATTATGCATTTGTGAACAGAAATTTAGAAAATGTTCTTTCTAAAAGTTTCAGTACTTTTTTGCAATCACAATTGAATTCTCCTTTCACCTATATTTTCAGATTACTTGCAGATCTGTATTTTGTCTTTCATGAAGGTATAAAGTAGTATAAAGCAATAATGGCACCTGGTACGCCTCTATACATCTGTTCTAATATTTCATAACATTGGAAGGATCTTTTAAAGAAAAAAAAAAGGTTTTCAGTAATATTTTTTTTATAAGATTTTGTAAAATGTTGCCACTGATAAGATATTTTGCTACTAAAATAAAATGGCAAAGGACAAACTCAGTGAAATACAACCAGACTCAACCAAAAAAAAAGTTATGACATAGGAAACATTTGGTCATAAATGCCTAAAATGTAGCTATGTTTAAACTTACTTCATGCTGCAAAATATCTAATTGTCCTTCAACAGTACACATTCAAAAGCTGCAGATCTTATTCTAAACAATGATTTTTTAAAAAATATCTTTGCATATCAGTCAACCACAGTTTTTAATATTCATATTTATCGCAAATCTTAAATATCACAAAAAAAAATTGATTTTAATAGTTCCAATAGCGTGTACACCCTGTTTACAAAGTAGAATAGCTATACAGTCTTCTGAAAGAGAGATATTCTCACAAGCTCTTTACATCTAGATGACAATTTCAACTCAGTACTACATCCATTTGACTGCTGCCAGTAGCTGGTTTTTCAAGTAAGAAAAGGTGGAACCATTCTCAAAGGTCACTGAATAACGAGACATATATTAATATTATGTACATATGTGAGTCATCCTGGGTTCATCTTGCATGAATCCAATATTCTTGACATATTGAGCTATGCTCATGATTTATAAGCTTTAATTTAATACTTTTATGAAAATATCCCATGCGTCTATCCCAATTCAATCCAAAGATACGTAACTTTGAAGATTGTGCTTTTATTCCTTTTCTGAGTCAATGCAAAGTTTTCAGAAGACTCTTATTTTCATGCAAAATTATCTACAGTGACTTGTGCCTGATTCACCCTGGTTGTTTCACATCTTAAATTGTAATTAATTTGGGATAATTCTAATGAACACTTTGATCTTGTTTAGTAACCATGCAATTGTAGAGCACAGAGAACTAATGAAGAGGACAAAATCAGTTGCTGACTAAAATACAGTCGAAACCTCAAAAGCAGAAGTCGGATTATTAAAATTTCTCATCAACCGAAGTACTTGCGATCTGAGTTTTTTTTTAGTTCTTTGGTTTGTAAAGTTCGAACTCATTATTTGAAGTCAAAGAAAGTCGATTCTCATAATTCAAAGCCCACACCGCCACAAACCGCAAAAAGAAAAAAAAAATGTTTCCCTTTCACCATCCCCAAAACAATGCCAATCTCAAAGCAGGCTTACTCCAGGGAGTGCCATTAACAACAAATGAGATAGGGGAGGGCTCAAACTAGCTTGAGAGGGGGGAAGTGGGGTGCCGAATGTAGGCCTAGAGAGGGCACGCAATCTGCCAGTGCCACACACTGCCACTGGCTGAGGAACCTCTCGCTGCAGTCACGCTAGATCATCTAGACCTACCTGTAAAGGCAATAAATGAATAATAATTTCACGCACAGTCAGCTACAAGCGCAGGAATGGGGAGATGGTGTAGGCACTGTAAGCTAGGGTTGAGACAAGGTGTGCTGGGCGTGACTGGAGTGAGAGGCACTGTGCCTTTTTTATTTTGTTTTTAATTTGTGTCGATACCGGTACCAGTAATGTGGGCGCCTAGAGGCTAGCACTGCATCCACTGTCTGGACCCACCATTACAAAAATTGATCAAACACACACACACATATATGCCGGTCAGCGTCACAGCATCCCGACACAAGGGTATCCGATTAGATCTATCACTTGCAATGCTATTCATGTAATATTGACACATTACAAATCTCTCCTCGTTTTTTAATAGATTTTGAATTAAACTTTGAACAGCTTCGTATTTTCTCCAATTGAAAATGGCATCACTGAGAGTTAAAAGTTTGTCATCGAGCAAGGCACTGATGACATGCGCAGCTCATTTTTTTCATTTGAATTTTCATTTGAAGACCATGTTGTGAGGAGAGCCAGGCAGACTGTCATCACTGACCACTTTAAGAATAAAGCTGCCATCTAAGCTAAATAGTCAATACAACCACGGCCCTTTTCAGAGCCAAAAAATAAACAAACAAAAAGGGGAAATGGGTTTGAGGTCCATGAGTATTAAAGCAGGAGAGAGCCGTTCTTTTCGTTTAATTTTTTTATCAAAGGGAAGTAACCCAGTAATAATTAGTGGTGTTTGAGGCCCCCGGATTTAAATAATTCGAAGTCTTATAATCCGAAGTTTTGGTCCATTCCCACATACTTCGAATTATGAGGTTTCCACTGTAAACTAAATATCTGACTTACATAGTAATCATCATTGATTTGAACCATGGGCGCATTCACACAAGCTCCTAAACATTCCACTTCTGCTAGAGTAAACATTTTGTCGTCAGTGGTATGGCCCACATCAATGCCTGCATATATGGGATACAAAAAATTGGTAATCACATGTAAATTTCTTTTTTTTTATACATTTAAAAGATTGTGCACTTGAAATGCATTTCATTTTTTATACATTTTCTCTATCAATATCACTCAATAAGGCATATTAGCTGCGTAGGCAATGTAAAGCTTAACTCACTTGCGACTGACCCCTTTTCCTCTTGCTATTCCC
>BLXT01007882.1:2095930-2123239 GCA_019648995.1 Plakobranchus ocellatus
GCATGACTCTTAGACACGCCAGAGTTGAGAAATTTTCCATTAAATAGAGCGATAGCCTGTGTTGTTTTGAAACAACCATCGACAGGTGCGTCATACCTGCGCGCGTGGTTGTATTGTAACAACCATCGGTCAGTGCGTAATACCCCGCGCACGTGGTTGTATTGTGACAACATGCGCATAAGAGAGGTTAATATGAGCTATTATTGCGATTTACAAAATTTGTTTCCTCCTGCAGTAAGTCATATCAGTCGGAACAAATTTAATGAAAAAAATTTTTTTTTCACTTTATAAATTGCCATGGTAATAGGCCTAACTGACATCTTGAATTTCTTGAATAGCTAATTATATTATGATTTTCAAAATGTGTTTCCTCCTGCTGCATTCTGCAATACATATTCTCTAAAACGTAAAAGAGTCCTTTTGTTATATTTTATATCATGAAAAGGTTTTATAAACATTTTATATATATTGTATATGGTGGTTTCAAGTTCAATATTGTATGAAAAAAAATCAAATTCTCAAAAAAAAAAAAAATCCATGGTATTGCTAAAAGCCTCTTTCAAATGTTATTGAGAATATCAACATGGTAATAGCCATGATTTCCACATTTTTGAGCCTTCGCAGTTTGATTCGATGAAGCAGATTTTCTTAAAATTTCTGCATTTTGAGGGGGTTGTTGTCTCCCTGACCCCCTACCAGGGCGTTGCCTTGGACCCGTTCCCCACATTTTAAAAAATCCTCGGTTTTCATAATTACCTGTTGGGAGCACTGATAAATTACGGAGAAAATAGCTTTTTTGTGATGAAAAAGCATGGTGAGAAAATGCATTCAAAGTGTGTATAGAAATTTACATAATTAAGTCAACAAATCATCGATATCTTTTCCAAACGAGATATTTTCTTTTCTTTTGATAATTGTTGTAAAGATAGGCATGAATAAGCTGGCCTTAAATGGATGAAGTGAAAAAGAAACTAATTCAAATTAGATTGATACCGAAACGATCAAAAGCATAAAAAGTAATTAAGTAATCAATAGCTAATCGATAGTCAATAAAAAATTGATGTCATTTAAAAAAATTGGGATTTTTCCAATTGCTTTTTTTTTTTAGGAGGAAGGTGAGGCGAGTAATGAATGGCAAAGAATTGCTAAAATCATAAGAACAATACAATGCAAACCTCAAAAACAAAGTCCGATTTGTCGAATTCCTTATGGATCGAAGTATTAGCAATCTGACTTTTTTTTTTCTTTTTGGCTTTAAAATGGAACTCATTATTTGAAGTCAAGGAAAGACTGAAAATTGATTCTCATAATTCGAAGACTACATCGTTTCAAAATGCAATAAGAAAATTTGTTTTCCTCTTACCACTCCAGAGACAGTGATGATCACTGTTTTAACAAAGCTGGCATACTCCAGGAATGCCATTAATAATAACGTGAGAGAGAGGGAAGGGGTGAAACTAGGGTTAGAGAAGGCAAGTGGGGTGCCAATTGTAAGTTTAATAACTAGTGGTGTTTTGTGACCCCTAATTTGACCCATTTAATAATGGTGGAGTCCACAAACTTGTCCCAAATCGCTTGCTCAGATTTGTGCATCTAATATATTATAAATAAAACCTAATTTGTTAATATGTGTTATGCATTGTTAATGACATGAAGAAACAGCAATTAAAGCAAGATTGTCTTTTTGTTGGTTTATGTATTTTATTTGAATTTTTTTGTTTCCCTGTCACCATAAAATGCAATTTTCACACGTTCTTTCACGTTTTTGTGATTTTGTTGTTCAAAGGGCTAAAGAGATTATTAAATATGGATTTTGATCAATCTAAGCACCTCAAAAACATTCTTTGAACATTTTTCTGCATTTTAAGCACCAACAGTAGCTTTGAAATGCATTTTCAACTTTTATAAGCGGGCTGCAAAAACCTCACTGCTAACTACATGTTGTGTGACGCCGGGATGTTAGATAGACCGTGGTCATATAAATATAAAATATTGACTCCTGCTTGCAAAAAGTGGTTCACTATCGTAAAGAGGAATGTAAATGTCAATAGTAAACCAAAGTTAGTGATTTAAAGCAGTTTTGTGACCACTAGACATAGAAGATCGCCTGGCATGTCGCCTCAATCTGATATCTGGAATTTCATTTCAGTTTCAATTTCGTTTCGCACAGCTGAAGTTCGGGATTTTTTTGTATGTGTGCGAAACAAAATCTGTCAATATTGTTCGGTGAAAAAGTGTTTACTCCTCTTCAATCTTGAAAAATAGGTTTAGCATTGGCTTGTTTGCAGTGTGTCGCGTGAAAGACCACTGTCTATGACCAGAGTGGTTCTTTACATCTATAATTTCAGAGATTAAAAAAATCATAGCTGCATTGGTATTCGGATGCCTTCCGAGCATTATACTTTCTATTGACAACAGTACTGTACATTCAAAACCATAGGATTCTCATGTTTGGGCTGAATTTTTGTTGTCTTTTTGTAGGCTCTATAGTTATTGTGGGTGGACGCCAGGAATCGGCAACACACACTTTTCCAGTGTGTATTCTTTCAACCCATCATTCTTTTTAATTGCTATATTGACTACAATATTATCCTCTACAATACTATGACTCTTGCCTGTGATAATTATTTGAAAAAAAATAGTATAGTGAATATAGAAAGGATCTTTTTCTGTTGAAACCTTCTGTGTTTTGTTGTAACTTTAGAAGTAATGATCGCTAGGTCGGGAGAGTCTTAAATTTGAATTCAGCATTAAATTATCTTTCTTTTGATGCATAATATGTGTAAGTTTGTGTATGATGAAAAATTGATGGTTTTGGACAATCTCAAATCATATTTGTGGAATCCGCCTAGTTCAAAGTCTCATAATTCAAAGTTTTGGTTCATACTCTGGGATTTAGAGTTATGAGGTTTCCACTGTATTTCGATTGATTAAACTTAAAGCTTTAAAATTGTGTGTCTTTCCTCCTTGTAATGATCTTCTTATAGATATGATGGAGCTTTCTAAATTAAAACTTCTGGATTAAAAAAAATTTTTTTTATTTGAAAATTATAGGGATCAGACATACAGACATGTAACTGCTGATGTTACTCAAACCAATCAAATGAAGTGAATTAATTCACATCTTTCCACTTGTCATGGCAAAGCCTTTGCTTTCATGGTTTGATGGTGACTGATTCACTCATTTAATTGTACAGTGGTGAATACATGAAAACATTAAGAAATGGGGAGAATATGTGTGGTTGTGTGTTTGCGTCTGCCACTGAGGTTGAGAGGAAAGATGTATGTGTACACTTTCCTAGCTAAGTAGTCTAGAAAAAAGCTAAATACTTGAGTTTACAGTCATATTTCACTTTGCCTTAGAGATAAATTTATTTCATACTTTGTTAAGGAATAATTAAAATATTTTTTTGCATTCCTTTCCTCCTTTTTCCTCATCTTCTTTGTTCTGCAGTTGCTATTTGAAAAGAAAAGACATGGCACCTGAAAAGAATAGCCAGGATATACATATTTGTGGAAGCTGTCGCACAGAATTCTCTGACATTTTGGAGTTCATTCAGCATAAAAAGAATTCTTGCGGGTCAAGAGAGATTAATGTCCATCCCCAAGCATCTCAACTCACAGTTCAAGAAACTGCAGAAGAAAAAACAGATACTGAATCATCCTCGGCTACCTACACTGTAAAAGCAAGTGATTCATTGTCCAGTAATATTCCAGTGGCGATAGGCAGTCATGAGGAGCCTGAGTCTTTACACCACAAAACTTTTTTTATGTCAGATTCACCTGAAAATGGGGTTTTGACAAGTGAAGCTATAAACTCTACTGGAGACCACACAGTTTATTTGCCCTTGGAACAACTCTGCAAAGGAGATAATTCGATGGTTAGGTATTATCCTTATCAAAGTTTCTCCCCAGGTACCCAAGTTTCACAAAACAAGAACTGTCTCCAGCTCAGGCAAAACAAGACATCTGAAGAGGAAAGTATGCCATCTCAGCCAAATTCAAGCCAAAAGGGTCAAGCTGACAGATTTTCAACTGATGGTATTGCTGTGTACATAGTCAGTCCCAAATCATTTGCTTCAACTGCAATAACTCCCCAGGAAACACTGCATTCAAATTGTCATGTCCAAGTATCAAAAGCATCTGATATGTCTGTACAGAGAGAAACTACTCGCACTGTCGTAAGTATGAAAAATGGTCTCTCTGGATATGAGCAGGCCAAGAAATTGTGTCTGAAAATGGAATGCCGCCCAAGCTGTGCCCAAGACAGCTCTAGGTGTATTTTTCCTGAGAGTGGCCTGGCCTCAGGCTCAGACAATTCTACACCCTGTCCGGAAGACTTGGAAGTTGGTCAAATCTCAGCTTCCATGTTGGAACAGCAAGCTCCACGAGCCCCTCAAGGCTCTGGAAGAACATTTCCTTCTGGAAACAGCAGCAGTTCAGCAGCAGCTGAGAACAGCCCCAACACCTCAAACCAGTTTCCTCCATATACTGACACTGGATCAGCATGCACAGTCACAGTATCACTTCCTGCAGCACATAGGGCTGGTCTCAGTTACATAAGACAAAATACAGCAAGTGCACCAACAGTTGTTAGTTTCACAGATGAAAGAGAGAAGAGAGGGCGTTTGCAGGGCTTATCTGATGATCTTCTAGAGAATCTCAACACTGACTCTCCTGCAAGAAATCTAAGTTCTGATGTAAGTGTAAACTTTACAAATATGATTCAATAATTCAAAAACTGAAAAATAAATATACTCACCATAAAAGCCTTTGTTTTAAAACCACTCCTAGTGTGATGGATAATGCCTGTAAACCTTCAACACAAAAGAAAATTCCTGATCTTTTCTTAACCTCAAATTTCCAAAAATTAAAATGCCAATATCTTCGCACAAACCAGAATATTTCACTGTTGCTAGGCTGATAAAATGAAATGTAAGGCTGAATCAATGATGTGACTTGGTACTCATTTAAACTGGTCTCATGATATTTTATTTGAACCCATCAAAGTAGCACATTTTATCTGAATACAAAAAAGGTATTTTGATTTAAGAAGAATTAGGCTTCTTATTTTGTTGTCAGGGTTTCTCTTTAGTTTTTACAGTGACCATCCCCTAATTGTTTGCATTGAATTGAAGCCACCCCTTTCTAAATTCTCCTGTCAAATATACTGCTATGTGAAGAACTTCCACAGCAAGAATGTAGATGTGCTAGACTATTGAAAAATGTAGGAAAAAATTTAAATAAAATAATTTTGAGATTCAAATTTTTTCTCCCATTATTCTTTGTCTTTTTTTTTATCAAAACTTTAGAGAGAGTGGTCAGCAAAATGCCTTTTTTATCAGTGGAGTATGTTGCAATTTTTAAAAGAGGTGCCTTTTTTTGTTTTTCCAAGTTTTTATGTTTAGTTTTTTGCCACTTTAATTTGCATGCCATCAAAGGATTTTCTTTAGGAGTGAGTTCATGTCTTGCTGCTCAGCCAGACTTGAATACTAACACAATCATTAGAAGTAATTAACTTAAGATTTGACATATTATTTAGTTTTTTTTAAAATACATTTTGAAAACGGTACTTCCAACATGTGCAAGTAGAAGTAATATGTCAGTAGATATATTTATGTAAATTTGTTTGTTCAATTTTCAGGTTGTTTTTCAAAGAACCAACATTTCAAAAGCAAAATCCACTAACTGCACTTCCTCTTCCTCATCTTTGCCTGTTCAACAACTGCCACTCACCGGTTTCAAAGCTGTGTTTACCAGCCCATCTCGATCAGGGCACCGCTTGAGCCCTGCACAGGATGTAGACTTAATTTTATCTGATACCTCCAAGATTTCACATCACATGTTAAAGGGTTTAGTTCACTCTCAAGATTCCCAAAACTTTTCATCCAGCAGGAACACCACTATATACAAAAATATTTCTGCAGCAGCAAAAGTGCCAAGGAATTTAAACAATGGAGGAATAAGCCAAAACTTTGTTCCACAAAGTTTTTCTCAAAAGTTGGGTTTGAAAAGAGGAGCAGAAAGGCAGATCACCTTTGATAATGGTGAGATTCCTACTCTTAAAGAGAACAAAAGAATTGCAATCAGCTCACAAAGCAAAAGCTATTCTCATGCTGCACCAGTGATGAACTACACTACTGGAGACACATTCTCTCAAAAGTTGCCACTAAACTCGGTGCCTGGGTTAAATTCAATAACCTCTAACATTAAGCAAAATCCAGTGAGGACACCAAACTCTGTAACTAGCACTAATACTAGTATCACAGCTATCACCCCTCTCTTGGGACAGCAAGTAATTGCAATAAAAAAATCTCCTGTGCAGACAAAACCTTCTCACGCCTGTCCAAAAGATCATTCTGTAACACCAATGAGTGTCTGCAGCAGTCATCCCCAACATGAGAAGCCTGTAACAACTCAGACAAATTCTGAAACAGTTATGGTCTACAAAAATGGGGATGGCAATGTTGTAATGGCACCAAAAAATGTTCATGCTATGCTTCCTTCTCACCAATTGAATCATAATAACAACTCTGGTACTGTCCAGTATTATCCTGTTCTTAGCCAAATAGTGATGCCCTCAAACTTACCTGATCAGTCATCGCAGCAGGTGCTGTTACAGCTTCAGGGAGGAGAACATCAGTTTCAACAAGAGCACGGGAATAATCCAATTTCTAATGTCATTGGTGCATCTTCTCTTGAAAGATCTGTGGAGAGCAGAGAAATTACTTGTCCAATCAGCATCCCACTTAAACATAAAAAACTTACAAACTCTGCACAGTCGGTCGTCTACATGCAGACGCCACAAGTGTCCAGTTCTATCCCTTGTCCACCTCCTTTAATATTTCATGGTGCCACCAGTGCTGTTCCACCTACATCTGTTAAAACAAGGACTCTGACGGCCAGAGAAAATGTCAACACCTCTGTTTCAAGAGAGCCTTATATTATCAAGCCTAAGAAAAGACTTGGCAAGCAAATTGCTCCAAATCTTGATCTAGTCTCTCCATTGTGGCAACCAGGTATGTAACATGTCGTGATACCATTTTTGAGGCATCAAATTTTGCATTATCCAAGTATAAAAAACTTAGGAGCAGGAGGTCAATGAAAACTTTACTTTGTTTACAAAGCTCAAAGAAAATATTTCATAAAGGCTCTTATTATACAATAAAACATTATTTTTTTTGTATTGGCATCTTGTTTTAAAAGTCATTATGCTACATAAATTACATTAAAAAAAAAAAGGTAATTAATAATTTGCATCATGTGACTCCTATTCTTATTTTGAGGCTCATTTGCTTTCTTAGGAATCTTCTCTTGTGCTTGGCGTTATAAAGCTGACTTGATCTGCAGTTGTAGTTATACATTTTTGTGAGGTTATTGTTGTTATTATGACCATATCAGTGCATCTAATATCCTTAAAGATTGACTCTGAGTCTGTAAATTTGGAAAGTTGGGGTAATACTTTGATGAGAGACATCAGGATGAATTTGAAACCATGCTTACAACTAGATATGAACTAAGCCAACAGCATAAGAAATTAAACTCTTTGGCTGTCTTTCGGTGCACAGTGAGCTTCACAGGAGCCTTAGAGTAGAAGTGCTAGTCTAGCCATAGGACTCCTTGTGGTGGATCTGATCAAGTACTCTTTCTTAACATATCTATGAAGCATGAATGTCTGTGCTGTTTACTGGTATTTCTACATTATGGTTGTAATCAACGAACAAAATTCCCTGCTTTGTGTCTAATAATTGTCTGAGACTGAAATTTATGCCATCAAATCTATTCACTATTTTGAAGCCTTTTCAAGGGTTTCTTTCAGTGACAAATTGGTGGTTTATGGTAGGCCATATCAAAATTGTCTTGGCATTTAGCCACATCAATGGTGGCTATTACAGATGTTTGTACAGAAAGAGAAGAATTGTCATTAAGTTTATTTTAATATGTCAAATATCATTTTCACTCCATCAGACATTTGGTTGAACTAAGCTTGGTCAAATAGTATGCTCATCTCATTTTGACGACTAATTCATTGACAGTGTTATATAATCACTCCAGGTTGTTATTGTATTTTCTACAATGAAGCATTAGTTTTTTATCCATACTATCCTGCATATTTTTTTTTCTTTTTATATCTTTATGTTATTGTCTCTTCTTTCTAACAAATGTTCTTTAAACATTTGTGCTGGGGATTGAGCATTAGATTGTTCATTCTGTATCAATCTAATTTTCATTACATTAACATAGTTTTCAGTTTCTTTGCTATTGGGAATTTCACATATTTTTTCATAATTTTTATATTTATAACATAAATTGCATTTGTAAAGAAGGAAATTGTCCATTTATATTCTTAATATTGAGTAGCTTTATAAAATGTATTTATTTCAGGATTAGATGAAGAAGCTAAATCATGTACACAAATTCAAGAAAGCAAGAAAGAAAGACGGTTCACTTGCAAATTTGATAAATGCAGGTAAACTAGCGCTTTTAAGTTTCAAACCAGTATGAAGCTATTTTAAGCTCCTGTTTCTGTCTCCTCCTCCCCCACCCCCTTTCCCCAACACTGACACATACTACACATAATAGAGGTTGTTGAAATTGCTTGTTTGTTCCATACCAATTTAATCCTCATAAAGATATCTGCATATTGAAGTAAGGGGAAAATAAGGATGGAAAAAGAAATGTCCAGCACTGATGCAAAATTAAAGTCTTCTAATTGAAGTGTTTCAAATGCAGTTCAGAAAACAGCAGAATTTGATACTTTTCATTAAAAAAAAATACTGTGGGATATTCTGATTGATTCATTGTGTATCCAGGTACTCCTCCAGCTTGTATAAGGATATCGAGAGGCATACTCGCACCCATACTGGAGAAAGACCTTTCAGGTGCCATCAGTGTGGAAAAACTTTCAACCGATCAGACAAGCTTATAGTCCATCAAAGATGGCATGAAGGCACAAAACCATTTCAATGCAATTTTTGTGAGTGAAAATTCTTATTGAGTTTTACAAGCCAATTTAATGATCTCAAGCTGATTTACTTTTTTTTAGGTCATATTGGTAGCAAGTTTGAATAAAGGGGAGGGTTCCAGCCAATCTGAAGCCAAGATCACTTACCATTGCATCACAGTTATGAGTGTACAAGTGAAAGGCCTATGCATTAAAACTGATAATTTCTGAACAGCGAGTCCCTGGGAAGTAAGAAGCTTATAGTGGTAGTTATTTGAAAGGATAAATATTATTTCATTGGAGCTGTCCTGGACTTGAATGTCTCAAGAACAATCCAAATGAACTGGAGTTGGCATGCGTAGGTGGAAAGTGAGATAGCCATTTATTTATTTTACAAATACACATATGTGTGTGTGTAAGGGTGGGTGCACACATGCATGCCTGCCTAACTGCCTGTCTGTCTGTTCCTCTTTATGTATGGCATGAAATTTTGTCTAAAGTCAACAGAGAAAGTGCAAATATAAACATAGTATTGCAAATGATCGGTTTAAAATTATTTTAATGTTGTTTTGCACTGAATGATAGGACTTCAGCCGCCTAATAGTGTTTTGAATTGTATGAAATATGAACCATGCATACAAAATGAGTCATATGTCAGGATTCACACATGAAAGCAAAGTATATAAAAGTAGTTCAGAGATTGAAAACAATTTTTTTGAATTTCTTTAATTGATAACTTTAATGTGCACAAGACTATTTTTCAATATCTTTAGCTGTTTTCAAATATTTTGCTATATATTATGTTGGTCAAGTCTCGTTTTGTATCACCAGTTACAAATGATTTTGTGAAATTATTTGATCAGCATTTATCTGATATAAGTGAAAGCTCATTTCTAAAAAGAAAATTCATGATATCATAAAATTTGTCTTCAAAGTGGTAAATGCTATATATTTTAAAGAAAACATACTTTGCCTGAAATGAAAATATGTTATCAAATACATGTATAGTATTACCAAGTAATATTTGGTATCAAAACCACCCTAGGCGATAGTGGACTTGGAAGAGCCCCAGAGATAGAAGTAGAAACAAAACAGATTATACTCTCATTCAAAAACGATTCCAAAACACCATCAAAACATTGAAATCACTACTGGGAGCTGACTGTGATTCAGATCATATTGCAGTAGTGTGTGGATTTCAGATAAAACTTAAGAAATTAAGAAAGGCAAAGGCTAATCCTAAACTCCAAATGGACTTACTAATATCTGATGAAACTAAGAGACAAAATTGCTATAGCTGTGCATAACAAATATGAGATTTTAAACAACATCTCAGAAGTAGAAGAATTAGGTCAGAAATGAAAAATTCACTTAATGAAGCCATAGAGAAGAACATTCCCAAAAAAGATAAAAAAGAGCATAAGAAATGGATAAACAAAGAAATACTCGATTTAATGGAAGAAAGGTGCAAATAAAAAAATGTAGAAACCAGACCTAAACAGGAACAATCAAAATAAAATGCAATGCGGCAAAAATGAATGGATTCATCAACAATGTAAGGAAATAGAGTGCTAAATATAGACAGCAAATTCATGCATACTAAATTTAAGGACAACATACCTGAGTGGTACAATTCCAAAAGATCTTTGTAAATCTGATTTTTATAGTACTGCCTAAAAGACCAGGAGCAACAGAATGTGAACTTCATAGAACTATCAGTTTAATGAGCCATTTTACAAAAGTCCCGTTACACGTTTTGATGCATAGAATGGGCAAAAGTCTAAGACCACAAATATCTCCAAAACAGTTTGGCTTTATGCTTGATAAAGGGACTAGAACCGCAATATTCACTTTGTCAATGCTTATGGAAAGGTGTATAGAAATGCAAAAAGATCTTCCCCTCTGTTTCAATGATTATTCTAAGGCCTTTCCCAAGTTAAACTTGTAGAGCTGTTTCATAATCTTGAAAAATTAGACAAGTTAAAAAATTCAACTATCTAGTTTACCTGATGATGATATTAAGTATAGTAGCAATATCACAAAAAAAACCCAGATGCATCCAATATAATGGAATATTCTGGAAAAATCCAAATTGGAACTAACTTTTAAGATGACAGGGGATGTTTGCATCGCAAACTAAAAAAATTGAAAATCTGAATATCTTATTTGTGTTCATAATGTATTGGAGTTACACTTAATGCAAGATATATCTGAGGCACTGGCTTTTAAAAAAAATTCTTTTTAAATAAGTTATTCAAATATTGATTTCAAATCCGTCAAAAGAGGTGTGAGGAAGGGATGTGTAATGTCTCCTGATCTTTTTAATCAATATAATGAAGTGATCTTAAGGAATCTTGATATTTCAGGCTTAAAAATAAATGGAGAAAATCTTAATAATCTCAGGTATGCAGATGATACAGTTTTAATAGCAGAATCTGGCGAACAACTCCAAAAACTTCTAGATCCTGTCGTTTTAGAGAGCAAAAGAATGGGCCTGTCTATGATTTATGAATGTAAAGAAAACGGAATGAATGGTAATCTCAAAGAAATCCTCTAACCCCAGCTGCAATCTTGTTAGCAAAGGGGAACAAATCAACAAGTTAAAAAATTCAAATATCTAGGTTACGTGATGATGATACTAAGTAAAGTAGTAATATATTCTAAAAAAACCCACATGCATTCAATATAATGGAATATTTTGTAAAGGTCTAAATATGGATCTAATTTTTAAGATGACATGGGGTATTTGCATTGGAAGCTAAAAAAAAAAAAAAATTGAAAATCTGAAAATTTTAATTGTGTTCATAATGTATTGGACTTAATGCAAGATATATCTGAGGCACTTTTAAAAAAAAAAATCTTTTTAAATAAGTTGGTGAATGGAAATTAGTTATTCAAGTGTTGATGCCTGTGTATGGTGTTTTTGTTTTTTCTTCTGTTGTCTATCGTGTGAAATTTTCTATCACTAAACTTTGCAACTTTGACTTTTTGTCCTATTTTTTTATAAAATCATCAGGTGACTACAAGACTTTGGAAAGTGGAAGTCTTAAAAAGCACCTCCGTATTCACTCTAATGAAAGACCTTACAAGTAGGTTGTTGGTATTACAAACAACAAAGTGGTGAACCAGGTTTTCCTAAGAATGCTTATTAATGGAGAGATTTGTTTGTCATTTGTTACCTCAGAATGAAATGCTATGCAGGTGAAGGGTGTTTCAAAATATTGGCACAGTTGTGGCAATTATAACGGTTTTAGTCTGAAATATCTCCTTATATATATTATGGGCAAGCCCAGCATTTTTTTATGGCATTTGATATCTGTCAAGGATACTCTCAAAATAAGTAAAACATTTATTTTCTCACTGCATGATACTTTTGGTTTTTTTTAAAGTCCCCATAAAATTTGAAACAAAACTAAAACAGCTTAATTGTAAAAAGGTAATAAAAACAATCATTTTCTACTAGCAAAATTGATTCAGTGGGGTAAGAAAATTGTTAACATTTCCTTATGCAATTTTTGATTTTTGTCTAGATGTCAGGTCTGTCCATATGCCAGTCGAAACTCTTCTCATTTGATTGTCCACTTGCGTACCCATACGGGAGATGCCCCATTCATCTGTTCAGTGTGCAATGCCCAGTTCAAGATTAACTCTGACCTCAAGCGACATATGCGCACTCACACTGGAGAGAAGCCTTTTAAATGTGACCACTGTGACTATCGGTCTACAAATAAAGGTGAATTCCTGCTTCTTTTTTTTTTTTTTTAATTAAACCTTAATATATCAGCTTCTTGCACCTCTTTACCAATAAGTATTTTCCAAATGTAAGTAAACTTTTATTTTTTTTATTAGTCTGTAGACTGTCTTGATAAAATCTCTAAGAGCCTCTTTCCTGATAAAGAAATGTACTTTATGTACAGTATATAGACCTGAAATAAATGAGAGGGCCTGTTACGCTTTAGTTCGAGATCTAAATCATTGTCTTTCTCTTTATCATAGTTTGGATCTAGAGTCAGTATGTTTGATACTTTTCTCTTCTTCTCTTTCAACTTCTAACTGACCTTCACTTTCTGCATCTAATTTGCCGTTATCCCCTTCAATCTCAGGATTTTCTACAATCCCTCTGACTGACAACCAACCAAGCAATAGCAAAAACTATAAGAAAATCCCTGGAAATCATTTCCAGAAGTCACATTTGCAACACTTGAAATTATTAATAGAACCAGAAACTGCATTTGACAAACTCTCTCATGTTGAAAACTTGGTAGTGATTGTTTCTGTGACAAGGAAATGAAAGTTTTAACTTTGTGATAAATCAGTAAATTCGAGAAAAAAAAAATAAGATCTTTTCCTTTCTAAGTAGCTTTACATACAATGTCTAATGAGATCTAGTCTCAAGACATTTGCTTAAGATAGACTTTCTTGTAATTTAAGCTGCTCCTCTGGTTCATATTTTTTTTCTACTTTTCCATAATCAAATGTTTATTTTAAAGGTGCACAGGCATTCAGAACATTCTCTTTTAGATGCCTACAAATGTAAATGGGTGATGTGATCTGTTTTGAAAAACCCAGAAATAGAAAATAGGAAGTGCTCATGAATGATTGATGAGCCAAGTGTTAAGATGCAAGTGAGAGGAAGCAATGGAATTTAAGCTAAGGAGGGTAATGTTCGAATGAGATTTTCTAAAGTTCTAATATCTATTGCCTTATATGCATTCACAATCATTCATACTTTCCTTCACAAGGAATAATTAACATAAAGAGATTGACTGGGTCAGAAGCTAGTAAGAAAACGATTCGACTGTACTTTGAATATTATCTTTGTTCTTTTGCAGCTTGAGTTGAACACTAACAGCCTAATTGCAACATTACCTACAATTTGCATCCCCTTTTACCTTTTCCGCAGGCAATTTGAAAACCCATGTGCGCATTAATCACTCTAAAGCTCATGAACAGTGCTGTGAACATTGTGACTTCACCAGCTCCTCTCGCAAGCGTCTTCGGGAGCACTCCAAAACGCATGACCCAAGCCGCGTCTTCCGCTGTCAACAGTGCACCCACACATGTTCTAGTGCAAAGGCATTGAGAGCTCATCTGTGCATTCATGACACTGTCAAGCCTTACCAGTGCAGTTTCTGTCCTTATTCTTGCAAGCAAAGCGGCAACCTTAAGAAGCATGTCCAAAACCTTCACATGGACAAGCTTCAAAAAACATCGGGGAGACACAAGGGAAAGAAACGGCAGATGCATTATAGATCAGGTAATAAGTCTAGAAATCACTTCACATGCAAGTACAGTGCACACCTGATAATTTGACATCAAAGGGACCAGGCCACTCATTAACATATATGCACATTTTGTACCTTAAATCAAGTTTTGAAGATGGCAAGCGCTACCAGGGAGAAAGATAATTATTTTGACTATTATGCGGTGATTACGCTTTTTAAAAGAATTTAATTTATTAGGTCAGGGTGACACATATCCAAGAAGACATTACAAAAACAATAACTTTAATAAGAAACGGGACTATGGTTTCCTGGTGAGCAGAAAAGTGAGAAGAAAAGATTCCTACTTTACATGAAGCTAACCTCTAGAGTGGCCCACCTCGCGTTTAACAATAAATCCAATTTGAAATATATTATTCATGATTTATTTGCATATTAGTGTCAAGAGTGTCAAGATATGCATATGACCTCAGCAGATTATTATTTCAGCACAAACTAAGAATATTGGAAAACAACTTTCTCGTCGATAGATCTTTCATGTTGTATGCAATAAATAATTAGCTGTATGAAAAGTAAACACTTATTACTTTTTATAAAAAAAATATCTTCTCTCTCTCTCTCTCTGTTTTCTTGCTCTCTATTTCTATGTCTTTCTCTTTGTTTCTCTGTCTCTCTTCATCAGTCTCTTCCTTTTTTTCCTCTCTATTTGTCTCTCTTCTTCTCTCTCTCTTACTCACTCACTCAGTAATATGCCCCCTCTTCCCATTTCTTGGTTTTCTGTTTGAAATAAACAGAGAAATTTAAGCAATTTTTTTTTACTATTTGTTTTCCTCCCATCTTTCTCTGGGATAAGTGATTTTACTTGTTGAGGTGTTTGTAAGAGGTAGGACTTTATTGTGCTTTAAGATTGACTGGCTTCGTTTTTCATTGCGTTATTTTTGTGTGCGCATGTTTTTTTTTTTCAATTGGCGTGTCTAAGAGTTCCCACCCTATTCTCCTGATAAATTATGAGAGAATTCTATATTTCTGTTTAAAGAGTAAGCACGGCATTTTAAAATGTGATGCTTTTGAAGAAATTGTTCTGTGAAGTTTTTGTGATAAACTGACACATAATATTCAATGCCTAAGAGTTTTTCCCATTCAAGTTGATAGGATGCACACTGAAACCAAGAGGAAATAAAATTTTTAAAAATTTTTTAAAAAGGTGGGCCAATTTATTAGTGCTTTGCGTGCATATTACAAAAAAATTATATGCAAAGTGATAGCGCAAACCATTTTTCCAAAGTGCATTTCTTATTTGTAATAGTTTGATAATGAATTAAAAAACCATTGAATATCCACGAAAATTTTATCATATTATTGTCAATATATTCACGATGTGATCAGAAGTCAATATGATATTTAGTGTGTCTTGTGCAGCAAAAAAATGATCTTTCAATTGATACCAGTCTTGAATATGTTAAAAAATTTGACTTTTGTGATAAAGAGATTAAAATTTCAGCATTTTAGCACATTTTTGTATTGCACTGCCGCACCCTGTATGCCCAGGCAGGAAGTATCAGATAAGCTCGCAAGTGCCCGCCAAGTGCCCGCCAGATCTAATTATTTCAGGCAATAAATCTTGGCCCAGCAGCAATGAGCCTAATGCATGCCTTTTTTTTTTTTCGGCGTAAAAATGGTCAAAACTCAAAAAATCATTAAAAATAAAGCATTCAAGGCAGGGTATTCAAATTTGTTTTACTTCGAAGATCTGTTTTTTATCATTTGCACGGCCAGATTTCATATACATAAATCAATCAAATAGAAAAACTCATGAGAATTTTTTAAAAACACCCCCAAAAGGCTGACTTTCAACACTTGTGAGTCTATAAAAAGCCGGGCTTTGAGTGAGTTGAATGAGTTAAGTTTGATCTGAAAACTGGATGAGAGCTGTCAAATTAAGTATGTCAATTTGGGCAAAAATCTGGTGATAAAGGTTAAGAGGGAATTATTTGGGAATTTTTAAGTGCGTTGAATTAAGTGGAGTGCATTGTAGAAAGGAGTGCTTTTGAAAAATTTAATTGTAGGTCTGCCACTCTTGATGTTTATAATCCACCTAGCACTAGCAAAAGCTTTGGTCTTTCATTCATTCTACATTGTTTTTGTTTATTCATTTATTTATCAATTTTTTTTTTTGTTAACTATGTTTAAGGTTACTTAAACATCTACAGAATGGCACTGTATCATGTTTAGGCAAAAGGGGCAGATCTCATTCCATGACCAGTACTCACTGCTGTTGTTCAGAATCAAAGAGGAATTAATGTTTAACGTTAAAATTATCATTTAACCTTGAATATGAATACTTGAATATTAATGTAATTTTAGATTCCTATTTTGGTCATCCTAAGTACTGCAGAATTATTGCAGTAATCAGTTGTATAATGCATGCATGTTTATATTTTGTTGTCTACAAAAGCTGAATCTAGGGATGGCCCAAAGTCCAAAGTTAAAGTTCAAAGTGAAAAACATGTGGAGCATTTCAAACAGCACAAGTGCACACAGTGTGGTTGTGGCTTTGTAAGGATTGACTCACTACGCTCTCACATGAATCAACACAAGCATGCAAAGGAGCAGGAGGTACATTTGTGAATAGACTTACAGAGCTGTAAAGATTCCCAAGCCACACAAACACAAAAAAGTTTGATCTACAACGGATAATGTCTCCTTCTGGTTCAATATTAGTTTGAGAAGAGCAGTTTATTGAAACACTTTTTTTAATGTTTGTTTTGTATAGCACCCTGTACTTCTTCGCAGCAGTAGTTGCATATCGCATAAAATTATGTCCAGCTAATTATAGTGCGATATATTCATTTCAAAAGGGAATATCTAAATTTTCTCACCACAAAAACAGGAAAATCATGAATATGGGGATTTAATTGACTCTTCTCACTCTAGGGCTAATGTAACAAAAATATATCTATAGTCAAATCCATCTGAAATGTATAGGTTCCAACATAGGATGCAAACTGAAAAAAATTGTAGCAGAGTTTAGCTTCCATAAGGCATGAAATGTTTTCCCACATGCAGAACAAAATATCATGGGATATATTCTATATTGTTATATTCTATTATTTTTGCACTTTTTTGAAGTAGACAGAAATAGACCTTTCTGATTTTGTTTGAGCAGATGGCATTAATCATGCAAAAGGCTGCATGATAAATAAAGTAATTTCAATGATATCCGATTTTTTAAAACTAAATTTTGAAATTGGGAATAAAAGCATTTTTTTACATCTATAGGAAAGAAACATTGGATAATGATATGATATGTCAACAGTTACTTTATTTAAGATTTTGCAGATAATTATAAGATAAAAAAATTATAAAGATGCATCCCTTTCCTTTAGTTTCCTGAAATACTTTTTCGCATACTACCATTCATAATAAACCCCCTTCCTCTCTTTCTGAGCAGGTAGGACTTAGAAGCAAGAGACATAAAACCTCTCCTTTACAAAAGTCAGTTTCATCAAAATTAAGTCCCAGTCTTGTCTGCAGTGGCACCAAGCCTCTAGCCTCCTCACCTTTTCAACCTGGTCGCCACAAAACAAGCATGCAATACATTGCAGCTGCTGCATCAAAGCTTTTTGAGGAAAACTACATGAGCCCAGAGCAAGCTACCTCTGTGAGATCAGGTGATAAGGGCTGTGATCAACTTCATTCTGATGCCAGGTTCTCTAGCAGAAAGGGAGATAATGCTCATAGTTCAGCTCCTACTTTTACAGCCATGGAAGCTAATGGGGTTCAGCAGTTATCGTTGGCTTTGACTCTTAGCAAATCTCAGAATAGGAGTGACATCCAGCCTGAAAGAGAGCTTTATGCTGCATCAGTGCAAGAACAGCAGCACTTGCCATGGGAGCACGGCTCTTACACAATATCCTTACAGGCAAGCCCTAACAAAGTATGCCATATTGACAAATCTAGTTTTGATATGCATAGTGTAGTTGAGCCCACATCATTGTCGCCTCAAACATCCCCCATATCTCTTCAAAACAAACTGTCAAATAACAGACTAGGACTGGTCTCAAACTCAACAGAAAGGGTATGTCAACAAACAAATCTTCCTGGCTCTTTTGTGAGGCAGTGTTCTGATAATAGTGCACAACAGGGAAAACAGCAGCATCAGCTTGTGATAGGTAACCAATTGGAGCAGCCTATTACACAACAACTAGCAGCAACAGATACAGCTATGATAAAGTTGAAAGCTGCGAAAGATGTAAAGCAATCTCTTGTTTTCACACACCAGGTAAAATTTTGTGCTTTGCTTTTTTAAACATTTTCCTTCTCATTTTCTGTTTTTTCCCCTTTTCTTGGCTTCAAATTGTGCATATATGATTGAAGATAGTACAATTCTGCTAAATGATGAATAATCTTACCTGTGTTCTTCCTTTCTCAGTCATTTTATATAGCCTTCATTCATACTTTGACTACATCATGTAACTTCTTTCTTTTCCTTATTTGTCACTCATTGCTTACCAATAATACTTTCCAAAATGTGCAGGAGGAGGATACGAGCAGTCAAGAAGCATCTTTCAATTTCCAGCTAGTTCCTCAGGTACTGACACCTCAAGCTGACTCTTCCCAGACTTCTGTTCTTGCTCAGGTGAGGTCTGTAGGCAATTGTAGAATGAGATGCTGCTTTATAAAATCAATCCTCCCTCAAGATTTCTCTGTATACTTGAGTCAATAGTTTTAGTTGCATTTTGAATCATTGATACAGCTACAAAATGTAACTTTGGCAATGGTAAAACCTGTGTAGTTATTGCGATTCTGTGTTGAAATATTGGGATTTAACATTTTGAAAAAACTATAAATAAATGGGCAACAAAGTTTAAAACTCCTTTTTCTCAAAAGTGTTGCATGTGATATCCACCTCATCAAGTCTGATCCTAAGATGTAATGAATTTTTTTGTATCATAAAAATATTACAAAAGCTTTCAGATTTTGCTTTGTATTTGATCAAAATGTGTTGAAGTAGTCTACGTTAAAAGAATAGCCATCAAGGGAGATGGAGTAATCAAACAAGTTGGTTTCGGTTGATGACGGTGTGAACTATTATTTATCACAGGTCTACTGTCAGTGGCAATACACATCTTCAATTATAAATGTTTTAGTTATGGAACTATTCCCTATTTTTTTTTATTTGTCTTTTGCAAACTTCTGAAAAAGTTGCTACCACTCATTTCCCGTTCACTTCAATTATTGATTCCAAGTCTAGATCTAAATCTAGATCTATCCTCAATTCACACTCACAGCAACCAATTGTCACGGACCTATTTCTCTTGAATACATCTCCTTAAAATTCATCCTGCATTTTTTTACCGTGTTTTTTTTTTTTTTTTTGGCTTTAAGGTTTATTAGCCTTGTAGAATTTTTACCAATAGTGAAATTATACAGTTTAATTGGTAAACCCCTGTGATGACATTTACATTATGGTTTTGTTTCTGGTCATAAAAATAGCGAGTCTTGTCCATGAAACAATTTTTATTTCAAATGTATAGAGGCTGAGAAGGCTGTAGATTTTGAAAAGAAGAGAAATCATGAATGACAGTTTTTTTTTTTAATTTTGAAAATGAGCGTGAAAAATTTGTATTGATTTTTATAAAATATTTTGAAAAATATTGAAATGACATTATGTGTCAAATAAAGGAGTCTAAATTTACCCTATCTATACAAAGTGTTTTATTGTCATATCTGTACATCGGGGGTAACTGAGTGCCCCCAAATTTTAGTATTAATATAGTCTTAACCATACATGTGAGGTAGTTTGGTTTGGTTTGGTTTTTTGAACATAGTCCCCAACGAGGTGATCTCAGGCTCTGAGGCCCTTCGTCAGGCCAGGGCGCTGGTGGCGGGGCTCAAACCTGCAACAGAAGGGTCCCTGCAGATCTCAGGGTGGATTCGCTATCCACTATGCCACTGAGGCTCCTCGTGTGGGGTAACTGTGTGTCCCCATACCGCATATAGAAAAAAAATTGCTATATACCCATCTGTACGTCGGGAGTAACCAAATCACCCTATACTTTACATATAGTAAAAAATAATGGAGGGTTTCAGAAATGACCTCAGATCAGTTCAATATTGATTTTCTGTCAATCATTATTCTGTAATCATATGTCAAACTGGATTTTTGAGGCATAGTGAAAAGCTGAAAAAAAAATTCCCATTTGAAGTGTTTTTAAAAAATTAAAAACAAACCTTGGGGTAACAAAATTATCCCACACTTACGGCTAGGGTTAAGTTACAACAATTTTGTTACTTTTCACAATACTTGCCACTAGGAATATGAATCTATTCATTGGTGGTTTAACCTTTTTTCAGTTATATGTGAAGTATTTTGCTTTAAAAAAAATCACTTGTAAGCAAACTTACTATATCAAGACAATTCTAATCCTCAGCATGTTATGCATCCTGTTGTTGTACCACAAGCCCAGGCCCAGGTTCAACCTGTTCAACATATCCAGATAGTGTGGCAAGGAGTGGCGGCAACCACGGCACAGTCTGAAGTTGCAGGTCTGCCCGCCAGTCAGCAGCATATTATGTTGCAGGTTGGTGATGATGAAGGGAATTCAATTGCTAACTTTTTGTAAATATTTTTAAGCTTTGGGCAATGCACCTTAATAATTGTATAAGCTCATATTTTCCTTTCATGATTCTCGAGCTTCTCAGAAAAATGGAATAACTGTACATTCACCTCTGGAATTTCTAATATTTTCATGTTAATAGATCTATGGGGAACCATTCTCAAATAAGCTCAAGCTAGTGTTGGAACATTAGAGTAAAGCACACAGTTTTCATGAAATGTAGGTTCTCTTCAACAGAAAGGGCAAATGATGAAAAAAACAAACAAATGCAGAATAATGAACTTGTTACTGTTAATGTAAGGCACATAATTTTGAAGATGAAAGACTGCTGAAGTAGGAAAAAATGAATTTGAGAAGTAAATACAACAAGTACATGAGTTCTTTAATCTTATATTTTGCCATGAAGAGCTCTTTTCTGGCTGGAGATTCTTAAAGTTTTATTTCTCAAGAAAACTTGTTTTCCCAACATGCAACATTGAAAGTTCATGATACATTTAATAAAAATTATTCTGTTTCAAGTCAATTCATAACAAACTTATGCCTGATTTCATTGTACCATACTGGGAGATATTGCTTGGAACGTAATGCTTTATATCAATAATTTTTCAGTTGATCAGCCCTTTTAACCAGGCAACAGTATGGCAGATATATGAACTTGATGACAATATATTATAACACTGGTAGTGCTTAAAAAAAAAAGGTTCTCAGGGCAGCATTGGTTTGATTCGATTCAAAGCTATTTTTAGAGCATGTTTCACCTATGTGTTACTTTTTATTGTAAATGTGGCTTGGCCTAATTAAACTGTTGAGAGATAGTTTTTTTCTACTAATAATATTAATTGAAGCTGACTGCATCGGATTTCATGCAATATATTTTCATGTCCAGGACTGTGGTCCAAACCAAGTGGAAGTTTTGAGCATTCCATATAATCAGCTTCGTGCTGGACCAACCTCAGGTCAAATCCCTGCTGGGACCAAAGTCTTTCAAGTGGCAAGCAGCACTGGGAGCATCAGCTATGAACCTGAGCAAGCACAGCAGGTCTTTGGACAGCATAGAGAGGCTGGCAATAACAACCAGAGGAGGACAGTAAACCCACATAACAATAACTTAATTAGAGAAAGTATTATTGAAGGCGTTAAAGTAAGCGATAAATTTCAAAATTTAAGAGGAGAGAGAAAGGTTGAGAAGGTTGTCTTGGAGCAAACCGGCCCAGCAGACACTTGAATTTAACTCACTCAAAGCTGGGCTATTTTTAGGTTTACAAGCACTCAGCGCCAGCGTTTCAGAGATGTTTTTTAAAAATTCCCCTTTCATTCCTAATTAATTGATTTTCATGAAATTTGGTCATGCAAATGACATAAAACAGACATTTATATTAAAACAAATTTGAATACTATGTCTCAAATGCTTTTTTTTTTAATGATTTTTTGAATTGTGACAATTTTTGTGCTAGAACTAGATCTACCTTCATCTTTCTCATCACTAGAACTATATCTGTATTCTACATCGCTCCCAGCTGTAGCCACTAGATCTACCCTATCTGAACAATCGATAGTTGTAAATTTAGATCTAGGTTTAGCTATAGGCCTAGTCTTTGTCTTGCTTTTAGTTTTAGATGTGGGGGGACATTTAGATTGTGATTTGGAGCTACAGCCTCCAGAACTCCAGGTTCAGATTCTGAGCTCTCCGAGTCTAGATCTAGATCTAAATTCATTCGTGACTTCTTGGAAACTGGTGTGAATTCAGGATCTTTATCAGAGTCATAATGTTCTTCTGAATCACTTTGAAATGTTTGAAATATATTTCTCTCAGTCATTTTGGTAGTTTTACAGAAAAAGCATCATTATTTTCTGTAACAAGGTGATCGAAAATCATTGTTTACTGGCCTAGACCTAGGCTCCTGTGCAGCAAGGAAGTGCCTTCATAAAAAAATTCGTAAAAAAAAAGTATCGCCTCTTTTCTATTCCTGTCTGCACCGAAAGGAAACTAAGAGATTGGACTTGGGTAGAGGGTATTCACTGAACCGGTAGACAAAATAGCGGACGGGAAAAAAATTCATAACAGCTATCCCATGTGCCTCACGGGAAGGGCTCCCTGAAACATCGCCGATCCCATGTAACGCACGGGAAAATAATTCAGTGAGTTAAAATTTCATTGTTAGGCATTGTATGTAACAAGTTGATTTTGAAAATCTGACTCACAGTTATTGCAATCAAGCCATGTTTAAGGATTCTATAGTGTAGTAAGACCATCTGTTTAAGCTAGTAATTTTACTGATGGATTTGAAGAAAGCAAATCAATGGATCTTGTGGGACAGGAGTAGACCTGTTTAAAATTTCTGTTGTCAGTTATCATTCATTGTTGAAGAAATCCTGATACAAAGGCCATAAGACTTTTGAAGCCTCAAATCATTTTTTGTTGAAATCACTGCCTTTGTTCATGCATTGCTGCGTAATTTGTTATTTGCTTGCATTTTGTTATGCATCGTCAATGAATATCCTAATCTTTCAAATGCATTTACTGATCCCAACACATTTCTGTCATAAAACTGTTTTGTAAAATATCAATGGAGGAAATTATGTGGATGTGCTTCTCACGAGCCATCTGGATAGCCTCAAATGAGAGATGGCTCTCGTGCTTGTCCATAATAATCAACAGAAACAGTGGGTGCAATGAAGAGCTCAGATAAAATGGTTTACTATCAACCATCCTGATATGTGTGTGTGTAAGCCAAATGGGTCCCTCATTGTGCTCCACATAGAATAAAAACCCAGCTAAAATCAAGGAGGATGCTCAGTTGTTGCTGATGCTAGGCACATATAGTGATAAGCTCACTTCTCTCTTGTAAAATGATTTGATGCAGTAACCTTGAGTTTACTGAACTGTTGTGAATATATGAAACAAAAACAAAAATTCCTGTCTCTCAGTTTCCTGATCTGGATTGAAAAATAACAATTTTGTCTTATTATACTGGTCACTCCAAACCTAAAATAATTTTTTTGTTCACTCAAATATAATACTTTTTTTTTCCATTTTTAGTTTCTTATGCTGATAAAAACCAGAGCTGTAAGTCTTTTACTTTTTTAAGTTATGGCATTTAAAAGATTGCAAGATCTAGCCCAAAAAGTGATGAGCCGCCTTTTGAGGCTGTTAGTATTATTGAACCAAGATTAAGATGTAGTTGATTTTAATCTTGCACATACAGAATATTACTGAGAGCACTCCAATTTTATTTTAAAAAATCTGCATTAAGAAGTTTTTGATAATTTTACATTAAAACACTCACTTCCTAAATATTTAACAATTTTCTTTGATTTTTTTAATAACTTCTTTTTCACATTTTTCACTCTTATCGTGGAAAAACATTTTTTCTAGCCTTTTCTAATTTTCTTTTGCTGACTTACCTTTAAGCCTTAAAACCATTTTTGTTGTCTCATTTTGCTTCCACATGTTTAAAGTAGATCTCAAGTGCAAAGATGCCCTTTTTCGTTTCTTCATATCATAATTTAAGTCTCCTTATAATCTTTCACCACTTAAATTAGTTAAACCAAAAGAATTTAAAGTTTTTTAACAATTTCTGGAATTTTACCCCCATACAGCCCTTCCTCCAACAAGTCATATGAGTATCGTTGAAGAACTTGAAAGCTTTCTTTTACAATGGTCTTTAATGTAGAGAAACAATATCAATGGAGCACTTATTCACGAGTAGAATCATCAGCTATTGCAAAATCCTCAAACATGGCACCATCTCATGCTCACTTAAGCAAGGCATCGTCAAAATATTATTAACTCTTAGCGAGGTGAATTTTCAGAACCTGCGAGGTCCTCCACAGGCGAATTAATATGGAGTTTTTGAAAATTTAAAAGGTGTTATACAAAAATTCACATAACTTTTTTATTTTTTAACATAAAACTACGAACCATGCATCAATGGAAAGGGAATTTAATACAGATTCATATGAAATAAAAATCTATGCCACCAACCTTTTTGGTTTTTGTGTTTGTCAGTGGTTCTGGTAGTGGAGGCAATGCCAGCCACTTGCTAGATCTACATCTAAATCTTGATCTCCAGAAGCTTGAACCATAGGCTCAGGCTTGCTAACATTAGTAACAAGTATCCTAAGTACCAACTGTGCATCTTGTACAAATTCAGCACTATTACTGCCATTATCGTATGTGTCTGCATACAGTTCCTCAAACAGGTCAGGAATTGGGACCTGTCTAGCTATGATTCTCAACAGCATAGCACACATTCAGTTCTACACTTGTTTACTTCTCAATTTCTAACCCAATCTAAAGCGTAGACTGCTAGTCTTAGCAGTTTGAGAAAGGGGAATCCCCTTAAAAACGAAACTTCGCCTTTTCCGGTTGTTCCGTGAGTGTAAAATTGTATACTGGAGCATTAGACTAGGTATAGTGCTATCACGATTATAGTCGCGATAACCTCTGGGGGCCCATATAGACCATCGCGACTATAGTCGCGAAAACCTCGGGAAGAGTTAAAGGCAGATTTCAATTTTTTAACGAATTCAGGAAATGAACCATGAGGTTTAGAAGTATTCATTAAGTTCCAATGAGTTGACTAAATTAAACAATGAAATTGCTGCAATAAGTGAAAAATGCGTTTGATCCTGTACATCTCCCAAAATGCTCTGAAGCTTTAAATTTTCATCTGAAACCATATCTTTTAGAAAATCAATAATGTGAGCATGATGGTACACCAAAGCAAAAGCTTTGTTGAAAACATTGAACCGATTGCTTCTATGGCTAGAAAATTTGGAACCAGCTTTGATCACAACAATGTATCCAATCCTGTTGAATATCAGATTTTTCATCTCCTCATGGCCCTAAAACTTATCTGGCTTTTCTTATTGCTCTTAACCTTTTCCTGTTCACATTGTGGCTGTGGCCATTTTGTTTCTGGGCTGAACTTTCTGCAACTCTCCCAATAATCTGACCCACTTGTTACCTTGTCACGGGTCATGCACAACAGGGCATGGGGAAACCCCTTATTGCTAGTACTTTGAAATGTATTGTATTTTTTAATAAACTTACATTATTATTATTTTTTTTAAGTTTCAATGGGATTTTTATGTGGTGTGATTTAAATACATAATAAAAAAAGGCCATTTTAAAGGCTAAAGACAAAATAGAAGCATGACTAGAACAAAGAGACAAGATATAGAGCTGTAAAGATAGCAAACAATTTATGATTAGAATGAAAAGGTAAGGTTTAAAATTATAAATTTGACCCTTATAGAAACTGCCAATCCACACAAAAAATGTAGAGATGAATGCAAAAGAGTAATATTTTATAACTTACTTGACTAGAAGTTTGCGAGGCCTTTCATTCCTACGTTATTTGAGATTCAATGCACAGTAGGAGGTATTCATTGAAGATGGATGATGTGACAAGTTTAACAGCTCAAGAAAAGTTTTATACAAATAATAGGCTTTGTGCATCACAGGCAATGAAGAAACATATGCAAGATAAATACACTATGAAAAATACTCTACATTTTTTTTCTCTTTTTCACTGGTGGCTGAAGAGACTGTAGGTGTAGAGATGCCTGAAGGTGTTGTGATTGCATTATAACTTGTAGCTGTTGTTCTGTATTTTTAATGCCAGCCCCTCTTCTTTCTAATTTTGCCACAGAAGCATGAATGAGCTCACCCCCCCTGCTCTACATGAAAAGCCATGCCAAACACATACTGTTGTATCCATGGAATACAATGTTTTTCTAAAATGTGCTGTTGGGAATTATTTTGTTATTAAAATGTTTCCTGTATTGAGTCATATATGTGTGGATGCATGTCTGAATGTGAGGTACAGTGTCTTGTGCCACTGGTTTCCCATGAGATATTAGATTGTGAATGTCTCAAAATGTGTCATTTTAATAATTGAATTGAATTCTTAAAGCACTGGCTGTGTCTAACATGCTCTGTTTTTGTGCAGAGTTTTTTTTTTTTTTAAACGATAAATGATGTGAGGTCTTTGTAAGCTCTGGCAGTTATGTATTTGTGGCAATGGTTCCCAATAAAAGAGCGACTGTGGTATGATTGTGGTGTTATTTTGTGTTTGTCTAAAATTTTATCTAACTGTGAACAAATGGGCCCAGACCTAGGGCTGAGGGACTCAAATTTAAGAGCACACAATTTCTGCTCTTCAGCCTCCAAATTTTCTCGGTAAAGACGTGTTTCTTTTTGTCTGAAAAAATAATACAGCCTTGGAAAAAATCTATTTTTTTCTTAAGTTCCTCAGCTATAGGCCAATTGTTTCCAAGCGAGATTGACTGAGAGACACCTCTACAGTCATCCTTATGCTGCAGGCTCAACTGTACATCTATATCATGGGCAGCTTCTTCTAATAGGCGATGATGTTTAAGTACTATTCCTAATAATATATGCAAATATGGGGGAGCAACTTCGGTTGTTTCAATGTTTGTCATTGGGAGATGTAAAGAGTTATGATAACGTGAGACATTTTTTTTTAATCCATGCCCATATTTTTTATAACGTCTA
>BLXT01007882.1:2142845-2173495 GCA_019648995.1 Plakobranchus ocellatus
TTGACCTACAATAGTACAGTTGACAGATTTAAAACGGGAAAAATTATCCCAAAATCTTTATTTCTGTTAAAATTGAAATTCTGCAGCGATGATTTCACTAAATAGAGGTCGCTGATTTCAAATTTGCCGTCAGAATTTTTGTATTTGCTTTCCTTGCAAAGATATGTCTGTTGAAAAAAGCCCTAGTCCAGGTGAGTGACATCACATTGTGAATGACCGACCGTCAACGCGGCAACAGTCAGTGATGGGACTGATGGTAGGCCTAACAATAATGTTCGTCTGATGTACTGCATCCATAGGTTTGCCCCAAACCACCCCAACCCCTCCTCAGTCTGCAAGATGTACGCTGGGTGTTATGAAAAAAGGTGTAGCAAAGAGCGCCATGCATTTTATAAGTTTTAAAAGTTTGTCTCAGTGTTAACGCCGTTATTTTTTTCTTCTTTAGGTCCTTTGATACTCTCGTTTATTTATGCAGAGATGCGCCGCTAGACATCTAGACTAGATTATTTCTGTGAGTTTGACTGATCACAAATCGGCGAAATTCCGGATTTTGTGATACAAATGCGGATTTCCCGAACGCAGGTCATTTTCTGGTAGAATTCCGGAACGAATCCGGAATTTCCGGAACGGTAGGCATGTCTGCATGCCCATGAGCAAGTTGCCTCAAATCTAGACTTCTAAGAAAAAAAGTGAATACATTATAATATGTATAAAATTAAAACACTATAAGAAAAAAAAATGATTTTAATTAAAATACAACTTTACCTGCTCTTGTTGTTTTTCAAGAACTATTTACATGCCTTCTTTTAACTCTTCTTAAATAGTTATATAGTGAAGTATGCTTTAAAAAAAGCAAAGTGTACTAGTCAGGATCAAGACACGTCTTGTCTCTGAGAGAGCTGTGAGCCGAATGAGCGAGCCCACGCCTCAGGTCGCACCAGAAAAGACCCGATGATAACATCACTTCCCTACTCAATGCAAAATAGACCTAAAAATATTACAATACAACACACCAACTTTTACATTCCCAAAACCACTAAACTTAATAATACATCTGACGACTAATAATAAAAAGTTAAAAACCCTATTACTAACGAATTATTTAATATAAAAACCGTTTAAAAATAAGTGCGCATTGACACAAAGACGCTTTAAGGACTATTTATACTTTTAAATTTGAACATGGAACAACAAATTAAGTTTCCTATTATCAACATCAATCGCTTTTCTTTGGTCGACATCAAACAATCCTTCTGCGATGGACTTGCAGAGAATGCACCCTTGTGTGCCATAAACTAGTCAAGCATAGCGCTCAGGGGGAGTCAGCGCGTACATGACTGGGGAAAGGAGAGATACATATTGCTTTTTTGTTGCAGTGTCCGTCTCTAATTTCAGATTTGTCCAGTTTCATTATTAATCTTGTCAATTCCATTTATAGTTCTATGCTAAATCCCATCCCATCCCTCCCCCCGACACAATAAACGAAATTGCATTTACGCAAATAAATAGTATGAAAATATTTCCATAGTTCTATATAAAGAAAGCAAAAAGTTGACTGACCATCTTTTTTTTTTTTCACAAATGAAACTTGAAAAAAAAATTTGTGGATGTTCTTTGCATTAACAACAAATCAAAACTGACCCATAGCATGCAGTTCATATCCCATATTTTAGGGAGGCATGGTTTTATCAGTTAATCACTTTAAAAGCTGAAGTGATGGAAGGCAATTTACTTTTAGAAATTAGAAATTAGAACCGTATGACAATGCTATTGGAGGACTGTACTTTTCTATTAATATGGCATGGTCTGTTTCCATCCTTGTGGTATTGCAGCTGTTCAATGTTTGACAAACCTTATGAACTGAGGTTAAGGCGGGAAAAAAGCCAGGTTCAGGAGGAAAGATATGCCTATCCATGAAGTTCAAAATTTATTGTACAAACACTAAACAGCATTGTGTTCAATGTAAAGACAGAAAGGAATCATAATACATGTGTATAGGCTTTAAAGTGTTTGTAGCATAATGTGTGTGAAAATTTGATCTAACTTTGGCAAATCTTTTCCAAATGCGATTATTTTTAGGATTTCTTCTAGATTAAAAATACCAAAGGACCCTCTCAATTTCCTTCGATGGTAGCGTAATATTTAGTGCCCACCATAAACACACACACAAAAAAAGCGAAGATTGCATTAATAAATTATCAATACATGCTGATCATTTATTAACAAATATACTGTACAAACTAGTGTTATGTACGATGCAAAGACAGAAAAGAATCCTAATATAGGCTTAACAGTGTTTTAGTGTAATGCATAAAAATTAGATCTTGGGTAAACCTTATTGAAATGCGATATTTTATGAGCTCTTCTACAGAAAATATTAGAGGGTGTCTCTCAATTATTCTTCAACAATAGTGTCACACATAGTGGCCGCCGTAATGATATCATCATAGGTGGGGCAGCTATTGACAGTTCAATGTATGACAAGCGAGTTCAAATGCTAGATTTTGTAAGGGTGAACAGGAGATCAACAAGATATTGTACTTTGCGGCTTCAAGTCAGTCTTTGTTAATATTGAAATCAGCTAGAATCAATAAAAACAAAGTAGCTATTTAAGTAACACATAAATTACTTCACAAACTGTTCATAAAACAATTAGATCTATTTTTCCTCTCCCAAGGCACAATCACTATGGACATGACCTCTACTGGTCATAGTGTCAGGATCGCTGCCTACTGCAAGATGACGATCTCAAATTTTCTAGATTTAATGTGCTTCTCTTAATCATTACACAAAAAGTACATGTACTTATCAAAGGGCTTTGAAATTTTGAGAGAATAAAGAAAAAAATGATTTACTTGCTAGGCGGACAAATTACAATTCCCCTAAACTTTTGGAATATGCCACAATCAATTTTCAATTACTAAACAATTTCAGCTACATACGTTGCACACACTTGTTCGTTTGCATATCATTGATCCAACATCTTGTCCGATAGGTTGCCAAGTTTCATAAGGATCCATTTACAAAGAATGGTGTGAGATCTTTTTAAAACTATGCACTATTTTTTTCTAACATCCCAATTTTTGGGGCCACGGCTATTTTTTGGCCCAAAGATTTGCCCTTTGTGGCATTGCTATTTGAATTTTCATTCTCCATGAAGTGTTTTCAAGCAAGAGTAAATGCAGCAATAATTTTATTTTGCCTATATGATCTCTCACATAAAATGATTATTCCCTTATAAAGTCATAAGAGTAGGAATTTCACTGGGACTCACTCCCAATAACCAGGTAGCATGAACAAGAGCTGAAGCCTAAATCCAAGACCCTCTAATAGAATCTGGTATTTAACACTATTCCTCCCCCAGATGAGATTGAAAAATAAAATAATTATACAATTTGCTAATTCAGGAAAATATTTTACTGGGAAATTTCTGGATCAAAACAACAAATCAAAGAAACCAAACATAAATATAAAAATCCATGAAGCTGTGAAGATGGTTCTCAAAATAAAACTTATGAATCACAGAGATACCAACTGGCCCTAGAAAAAAGGCTGCACTTTTTCAAGATTCAATGTAGCTATAGTGACCACAACATGGCATACCAACTGTCATATGTGCAGGTTGTTCTCATCAAATTTTAGGCAACAACTGGAACACAAATGAAATCTCCATTAGATTTTTTAATGACAATTGACGTACCTTGGTTTTTGCTCCAGCTGAATGATATATGCAGCCTCTTTATTTTAAATCTAGGCTGGAGACAAAATGTGGCTCTCTTTACTGTACCTTAATTCTTCTTTTCAATGATAAGACTTATTTAAAAAGTAGTTTTACTTAGATCTAGAACTTGGATTATCCTCTCTTTAGGCTTAAGTTTCACTAAAAGTCTCACTGAGACCAGTGCAATCCTTGGTTGAATTTTCAATCTAAGTATGTTAAGAACAGGAGAAATCACCGTTTTAAAAAAAATTAACTTGCAATTTTCAGGTTAACCTCTCAAAAATCCCTTCTAGATTTAGTTCTAGATTGAGCCTAGATCTAAAGCTCTCATAAACTGCATTACATTTCACTCATTCACTTAAATATAAATACAGTAGACCACACCTGACCAAAAACGGCTGGACTGAAAAAAAAAAGGCTAAACCAAAAAGAAATTGAAGAGCTTTTCATTTTTGCTCTTATTCTCTCTTATGAAACATGGGTAAACCGAAAGCGCTGGCTGCCAAACTATCGCTAATGCAAAATAAAACCTAACGGGAAAGCCCACTCACTGTCCGACAGACACATAAAAAAAATCATTTTTTTAATACACACCTTGCCCTCCCCTTTTTCTCTCGCATTACTCCACACAAACCCAATACTGTTACTGGTATCTCACACTACAGCAGGCCAGGTCTAGGTCCACTGCATTCGCCCATCCTTCCCTTCTCTTCCACCACCCAGTTATGCAGGACACCTCCCTACAGGTCTAGGTCCCGCCAGAGCGAAGCTAAGCAAACACTGTTGCATCACAGCCGGTGATAAAGCCATCTCTCTTGTTGAGGACTTCAGTACCAGAAAACTTTGGTGATAATTAAATTGTTAAAGTAGAGGACTTCAGGAGCGGAAAATTTACTTTAGCGATGCATTTGTGAAAATTCTATTATTCTAGATGGATAACAGGCCCAAGAACCTCTTAACTGAAAGGGATACTGATAGAGAGATGGATAAAAAAAGAGAGAAAGATGCGTGGATAGGCGTGTGCATTCACTTTGTGTTGTGACGATGGGTGGGATTGGTTTAATTTAATAATTGAGGAGCTGGTTACTCTCCTTTATTAATCTTACTTATTTAATGCACTATGCTTAAACCGAAACAGAAATCATACTCTCTACAATTTTGGTTTAAACATGTTTCACCGTAGCTCATGTCTAACCATTTTAGGTAAAAAAAAACGGATTTAAACATTTCAAATATAGATTCAGTAGGCCTTTAGCAAACAGATGTCTGTCTGAATGGCTAGGCCTCGGAGACATCAAATGGCTTTACTCCCTTTATCACAATTCGAAAATGAAACCAAGTACTCAGTTGGGGCCCACATTGGACCGTACTAACTAGAACTATAAAGTTATTGTATTGATTTTAAGAAAATCATAATAGTTCGAGATAATTATATTGTTCATTAAAATGACAATCATCGATATAGTTCATGGGCCAAAAAATAAACTGATGGTCATCCTGTTTCAAAACAAACCAGTTACATGGAGCAGTTTCATTTACAGTATTTCCTTCATTAAATTTTTAACATACGGAAATTTCAGGCTGGAGGTTTGCCATGGATAGAAATTTGTTTAAGAAGCCTGGATTTTTCTAAAAAAAAATCCAAAAAGCCGGAAATGCTGCCAAAACCGGAGATTTGGCATCTCTGATGAATCAAATTGTAAACACTCTTTCATTCATCATATCCTCTTTGAAAATGTCAAACAAAACTGATGGAGAAAAACAGAGACTCACTTTTTGATGCCTGAGGCAACATGAACTGCTTCTTTACGCATTCTGGCAACGGCAGCTTTCTCATCTCGTTCTTGCCGCTCTGCCTTCTGCCTCTTGATAGCTTCAAATTCTGCCTCTCGTTGCTTCAGGTGCTGGTCATATTGCTCCCTACTAGCAGCACGGATATCAGTATTCAACTGAAATTCGTCAATTTCTGCAGGAAAAAAAAATTTTTTTTAAATGTGTTTAAAAAGTCAGGCTCAAATGGGGTATTCAGAATATATCATTGTATGAGGAAAGATATGAAACTGGCAGGTAATGTTCAAAGAGGATAGCAATGTAGGGCTGTAATTAAGAGTTAGTAGTTTAGGAAAGATTAACCTGTTATTGCTCTAACAATCTGAACATATTTTTCATGCTATAATCTTAATCTTGATACCAAGCTGACAATCCTTGGAATAAGAAAGATTTATCAGAATTTCAAATAAAAGAAAAAAACATACATAGCTCTTTCTTCCTCAATTCAGACCTGTAAGTGGCTTACAGGAAAAAAAAGGATGCCTTAGCCCTGGCTGGGTTAGGGAGGCTTTGAATTTTAGTGTTTTAAAAAGAAAAACATTGCCTCTCCTGGCCTCAAATAACTGTTTTGCAGGTTGGAAAAGAAAATATTCATTTAATGCCTGGCTGATGAAATTGCTGGAATTCTGGCAATTGCCAGCAAACTAAAAGGTTGAATAATTATGATGACAATTAACTTCACTCATAAAGAACAAACAATTCAAAAAGGCTATAAAAAAAAAAGACAAGAAAACGAAAGGAAGCAAGTTTTAAATCATAGACCAATACGGTAATTAGATTCTGCAAAGATGAAATTTTCTTAACCCAGACATGCCTACCCTTAAAAATTGTTTTGAGGAACATCAAGGGCAAAAATGCGGAACATTATATAAAAATGCAGAACAAACCTGAATATGACGGGAACTGACGCTGATTAAACAAAAAAACCCCCACTCAATTTAACTAAGTGCCAATTAATCACAGAGGTGTACCTTTAGATCAGGGGAGAGTGTAGAGGATACCAGTTCCTGTCTAAATCGGCACAAACACTAAGCCAACTGCTTAACATTTAGCCTCCGTGCTTACATTCCAATCTGTTGACATTAATGTTTTGCAAATTGGCCCTAAACTAACGACATTATTTTCATTCTACTCGTACTGCAAAGACTTGTTTAACTTTGGGTAACTTATATATTTCAATGTTACCATTGGAATTCAAATAGAAAATTCCATTTAACATTTCTCTTTTCTATCCTTAAGATGCGGATTGCCTCGATGCATTCTTTTCGAATACTGTACAATGCTGTTGTCTTTTGCGGATTGGAGCTTCTGTGTAGAGCAGTTTCTTTTTGGTCATTTTGAAGAGACTTAGACTTATCCAAGATACACAGGCTTGATCGTATTATATTAAAATCTAAATCTATGGATAGTTCATAGGACTGGCAATGGCAAGAGCCTGGCATCAATAAGACAGGCTCGCACCGAACCCAAGTTCAATGCTGGGTTTATAACTTTTCTAGATATAAGACTGCGCGTATAGTAGTCTTAAAGTCTAGATAATTAAGTCTGACCAAACCATTGACTGACAATAGTACTGTTGACAGATTTAAAACGGGAAAAATTATCCCAAAAATCTTTATTTCTATAAAAATTGAAATTCTGCCGCGATGATATCCTTAAATCGAGGTCGCTGATTTCAAATTTGCCGTCAGAATTTTCGTATTTGCTTTCCTCTCAAAGATATGTCTGTTGAAAAAAAAACCCTAGTCCAGGCGAGTGACGTCACAGTGTGAATGACCAACCATCAACCCCACAACAGTCAGTGATGGGACTGATGGTAGGCCTTCAATGATGTTCGTCTATACTGCATCCATAGGTTTGCCCCAAACCACCCCAAGCCCTCCTCAGTCTGCAAGATGCACGCTGGGTGTTATGAAAAAAGGTGTAGCAAGAGCGCCATGCATTTAATAAAATAAAGTTTGAAAAGTTTGTTGCAGTGCTAACCCGTTATTTTTTTTATCTGAGTGCTTTAATATTCTCGGTTATTTATGCAGAGATGCGCTGCTAGACATCTAGACTAGGATTATTTCTGAGAGTATGACCAATGTCAAATCGGCGAAATTCCAGATTTTGTGATAAAAATGCGGATTTCCGGAATGCAGGTCATTTTCAGGTAAAATTCCGGAACAAATCCAAAATTTCCGTAACGGTAGGCATGTCTGTAAACCCCATTAGGGCTATTGTGCAAACATTAACCAACCCTGAGTTCCTAAGCAAAGATAAATAGCTCAAATTTACTTTTTAAAAACATTGATTGGTGACTTTCAAATATAACACTATAGTAAATAATCCAAAGACAACAGAAATGTGAAAAAAAAAATAAACAAGAATAACTGGGGAACTGATTGGTACCAAAGAAACATTTTATGTATGAAGGTTTTCAAGAAAGAAAAAAAAAAACTGTACTAGACCTAGGACTAGGTCCGGCTTCAGAGGGAGGTTTGTCACTATCAGACTCATTTTCATAGCTGATTAACTCATCAAAGTCTATTTGCGCTACTTTTAGATCTAGATTTACGTGACTTGCATCTAATTTTTCACTAGATCTTGCTCAGTCTTTAGCGATTCTACGAAACAGAAAGCTATATTTATCATGAATGAAAATGAAACTTAAAAAAAATCAAGGAAGAGCCAATTCCAGTCCAATCTGTGTACTTTCTTTTTGTCATTGTAGCTTTTCTTCTTTCAAAGATGTAAACGGAAGCTATAGCCAATTCCTAGCAGTATAAAATTGGCTATTGTAACAATAATGAAGTAGTGTATAATTGACACATCAGCCTGCACTAGAGTAATCAGTAGTGATTATGTTCCAGTTGCTAGAGGTCACAGCAGGGCAACTGGCATTAAGACCAGTCCTGACGGGTTTGATGCCTCATATAACACTTTGAGAAAAACAATTGTACAACATGACTAAAAGAAATTTCAGGCTGTATCAATGGTTGGAGGTTTTCACAATTAGACTTCCTACACATTCAGACTGATCTTGAGACCACTTATTAGAAACCATAGCTCCATCTTTATTTAGACACACAGTAGACTGCAACTGAGCTCAACTTGCATAAGTCAATTATCTTTAAAGTAAATTTTATACTGCTGAAACATTTTGAGTTACTGGTGCTTCACTGTATTGACGAGTGCAACGGATGAATAGCTGTAGGGCTAAGTGATTTTTTTTTATCTCTCAAGCAGATTAACTTATATAAGTCATCCCGTTTCATATACCTGTTAGAGGTTTTGTAGAATTCTGAGGTTGGAATGGCTTTTTCTGAATGACAGAGTTGGGCCCTGCTTTAAAAGTGGCCGCTTCTCTTTGCATGCGCCTCTCCTCCTCCAGCTGCTAGGATGTGGAGAAGATAAAAAAGGAGAATGATCAGAAAAAACCACAGGGACAAGTCTACGTCACATTCAGGCTATGATCAACAGATCAAAGGTGGTGTGCATGATCAAGTGTACATACGATTGTAATGTAATGTTGAAGCTCTGCTTTTTTTTGGTGTTATTTAAAAAAACTAATTCACTATGCACATCTCCTTTACTTTACAAATGAAGTCTTAATGTGGTAAATTGGAAATCCACAGTTGCAAATATTTTAAAAAGCACTAGGAATTCCTAGAGAGCCATAGCATAACAATTACCCCAGACATGCCTACCCCTGAAAAAATTTTTCAGGAACATCAAGGGCAAAAATGATGAACAAACCTGAATATGATGGGAACTGATGCTGACTGAACAAAAAAAGTGCTTTACGTCAGGGGAGAGTGTAGAGGATATCAGCTGCTATCCCATTCGGCGCACACACTAAGTCAATGCGCCTAATAAAATTATAGCCTCCTTGCATACATTGTAATCTATTTACATTGATGCTGAGCAAATCGGCCCTAGATTAATGACATATAAAAGAGAAAAATTTGTCTTTAAAGTTTTTATTCTATTCGTACTGTATTGAGTTGTTTACTGTTGAATCACTGATTTCAATGTTGTAATTTTGAATTCAATTTTACTAGCTTTTCTCAATTCAAAAATAAATTCATTAACCTGTCCCTTTTCTATCCCTGAAACGCGGAATGCCCCATTGCATTATTTTCAAAGGCAATGATGTCGTCTCTTGCAAATCAGAACTTTTCTGTAGAGCAGTTTCCTTTTGGACACTTAGAAGAGATGTAGACTCATCAAAGACATACAGGCCTGATTCATTGAATAGTAAGTTCTAGATCTACCACCATCAATGGGTGCAAAGCACTAGATTAGGCTAACTTTTTAAGACTTGTATTAAGACATTGCGCATATAATTTCAAAGTTTAAATAATTAAGTGTAATCAAACCATTGACTTGAAGTTGACAGATTAAAAACGGGAAAAAAGAATTTATCCCAAAATTGTTTATTTCTATTAAAATTGCAATTTTGCCGCAATGATTCTCTTAATTTAAGGTCGTTGATTTCAAATTTGCCATCAGAATTTTTGTATTTGCTTTCCTTCTAAAGATATGTCTGTTGAGAAAAACCCCTAGTACAGGTGAGTGACGTCACAATGTGAACAACAGAATGTCAATAGTCAGTGATGGTAGGTCCAGTGGTGACATACCTCTATGCCATCGCTGGACCTGCCTCTATGCACTGCACCGATATGTTTGCCCCACCTCACACCAACCCCTCTTCAGCCTGCATGCAAGATGCATGCTTTAATGACTGGGAGTGGGTTTTTTGTTATTGTTTTTATGAAAAACGAGGTCTAGCCAAGAGCACCATCTGGTATTTCATATGGCTTTCTTTGCACTGTCACTTTCAAAAAGTCCAAGAAGACTTATTTACAAGCAGAAACTAAACTCAATCTTTGGATCTTAAACCTGATTCACTTGAAAAACTTGTTTTCCTCATAAAAAAATGTAGAAAAATGATGAGAATTATTTTTATTACATTAATTCTTTTCTATTCTAAGGACAGGTCTAAATCAAGTATATGCAATCTGAAACTTAGTCAAGTAGAGGCATAAAAAAAATTCTTGAAGTTTGACCAAGAAACTGCCACAGCCAGCTTCTTTTACACACCCAAACACATTAGCATAAAAAAACAGGCACAGAAACTGCACTGGTATCCATGAATAGGTTTTAAAAATTAAGGTCAGATTTGAGTCTTTTGTGAAATTTGCCAAAGATGTCGACAACATATCCCCAGATCTGTCATATGGTATAATAATGATTGTACCCAGAGTTAGCAACGCATTTATTTCACATTCCATAAAGCAGTCGCTACATTAAATCTTAATTTAATATGGATTCCAACACACCTTTGCACGAAACTGCTCTTGATACTCTTTGCCCCGTTTGTCTACATAGAGCTCAAAGGGCTCTGGTACAGTGGCAGGCTTCTGTTGTTTTGGAGGTAACTGATCAGGACTGAGGCTTGGCAGGCAAGAAGCCTGGAACTCATGAGCCTAAAAGAGAAATGGATGAGTAGAACAGGCACAAATGAAAACAAATTTAGAAAATAGTACACCTAGGAAAAAAAAAAAAAAGCTTGGAATGAAAATTGACCATGTCAGATGTTGATGAAGTCCACATTGAAAAAGATCATTGATTAATTATTGAAAATGAAAATTCAATGAATGTGCAAGTGAAAAAAACACTTTTTTTTTTTAATTTTTGGATGTACACTATGTGAACCACTACAAAGTGATTACAATACAAACATATATGTAACATATTGTGCACAGAAAATTATTTATTTTGATTCTACACCTTGCTGCCTGCTCAGAGATTACGACACCTACATTCAACACACCCGTCACATAAGTGCATGACCTCTGCTGAGGTACCTACCCTAAATATTTTTTGTGGGGGACGAGAGAGCTTAAAAATAAAAAAAATAAACAACACAAACCCTTTTCTCCTCTTCCAGCATTTGCTGTATCTTTTGTTGCTTTCTTGTGAGCATTTCCTTGCTACGCTCCTCTACCTGGAAAGGCTCAGGAACTGTGAAGCGATGGTCTACTTTGGGCCTGAAGGGAATACCTTCATGAGGTACACGGTTTGCTCTAGGAACACGCTGAGGTTCCTCCTATGAAGCAAGAACAGGGAAATAACTGTTGAAATATGTGAAGCAAGTGGAAAAACTGGCCACGATAAAATACACTTTCCTAAGGTCACCAACCAGATTTTTTAACTGTGTCAAACATTCTTTTACAAAGGTTATAGGAGAACTTTTAAGTTAAAAGTTAATGATTCTGATAAAAGGAACAATATTTATTAAACATACTCACGCCACAAAACCTCTCACTTTATGGTCTTTTACTTACATTTCATTTGATAGGGTTCATACTACTTTGCAAGATACTACTACAACTGCTATGATGAATGCCACTAAATGCTGCAATTCTGTTTGAGTAACATTGAGGTATAATTGAAGTACAATTGGATATTAGGAGTAGAACTCATGGGAAAAAAAGATTGGTCCGCGCCTCTTCACTTTGAATGGGCTTACAGTGTTGATGGGTGACCATTTTGTCAGTGATCGTGTTGTCACAGCTATGTTTGAAGATTATTTGGTTTATTTACAGAGCAAAGATGCACCCAAAACTTAATTTTTAAACATAAAGCATTACTCACAAACTCAAAATTTATGTATTGATTAGTTCAATTTTTCCACATATATGCCACTAGAAAGTCTTTTGAAGAAAAAAAAATTGACAACCAATGTTTTGGCAAACTCTCATGCATCTATCATTAAGGAAAAAGGAAAGAATGACAAGAGAGGCATCATAAGTTAACATGTAGATTAGTGGCTTCTATCAACCTTTGAAAAAAATGCTGCAGGCATAAGAAGCCATCCCTGAGTATGAAACGGATTCATTCCTTTCAAGTGTTTTCCAGGTTGGTGCTACATGCACATCTCTAAGCACCGATCATAACCATCAATCACATTGTCCAAAAACAAATAGCATGTAGCAATGTTACTGACCATGCAGAATATGACCAATAAACATTATGGTATTAAATAAATAAAACATTGATCAGATGACTGGGAAAAGTTAATGATAGATTTTGAGAACATTTTCCACAGCCATTTTACATATAGGCAAAGAGTACAAAATAAGATTTGTATCTATCTTGACCAGGACCATTTTTCAATGTAATTTTAACACTTTTCCATAACTTGGTGCCAATCGGCAAGAAGTTCTGAAATTCATTATCTATGCCACTAAACATAAAATGTCTTTCAACTCTTACCTATAATTCCTATAACTTAATGCAAAAACATGTTATCACTTTTCATAATCTTTCGTTACAGACACTACCATATTTTTAGTATGATGGCTGAGGAAAATAGGCCATGAGGGTGGTTTTTTTTTCCTTGATAGTGTGTTTGCTCCAAATATGTAATCAATAAGCCTTCACAAGATTTTTTCTGTGGCAAAACAGAACACTCACAGATCCTCTTTCAACTGCTCTAATTAAATCAAAAGTAAAGTTACTAATCACCTGTGGCACCGTCTCTTTCTGTAGACGTATGCGATTCTTCAAAGCAAATGCAGGCGACTCTGGAATAGTAGGGGGTGCTGGCTCCACTGGTTTTACACCCTGCCATTAAAATACAGTGATAATTAAAAACCATTTCAGAACTTTACTTTTGTTTCACAGATAAACAGATACTGCATGTCAATGCAAACTATTGAATATGTAAAAACAGCCATTGAAATGTTACTTGAAATATCAACAATGAATATGTCAACACAATTGTCTTCATCTCAGAACCTGGGGAATGGAAGACATAAACCGTGGGTTGTTGCTTCCCCCCCCCCCCCAGCTTTCTAATCTATTTTGACCTGCCTGCTTAGTTTGTTAATAGGTCAAAATACTTGCATTTGGTTGTGTCATATTAGAGGCCATTATTTGCAGAAATATTAAAAATATGACACTGTCACACTCTATGCCCTCCACTTGAGGAGGAATATACCATCTCCCAGTCCAGAGGGAACTTGCCATTTGTCACCTTTACCACAAAATTGTGCTCAGTCTCCACTTATGGTGACTTTATATCTCCAAATATTTTCAACTTTTGATTGGTGATATTACTAGATATTATTTGCAATTTTTGCAGCTGTCACTATGTAGAAAATGTGGAGCAGTTTGATATGGTTTTGAGGCCACATATCAACAAAATGAAATGATAAAGAAATTGAAAACCCTTATTATGGATTTAATTTTGATTCTTAGCAATTTGGAATTTACAACAAGTGTTTTTCTTACTTTCATAAAAATTTTGAGATTTTTTTGATGCAATTAGATCTAATCAGGAGATTTTTAGTTGGTTTTTTTTGTGTTTTATTGTGTGGATTTTTATTGGAAAAATAACTGTGAGGTCAAGCATAAGCTGGCTTGATAACTCAAATATTAAATGGAAAATTAATTATCCAGTGCTTCCAATGATAAATGAAGAAAACAACAGATTTTTTTCTTCTCTTTTGCTAGGTGGCGGACAATGCTTAGGGCAGGAGCAAACCTAGCAGGGTCTGGGGAGATACTCCCCCAGATTTTTTTAAAATAGGGCTGCAAATAAAGCCATTTGGAGGCATCAATTTCACTTACATTTTGATTAACCCTGAAGTTAAGAAATATCTTTAGAACAGCATTTAAAATTCTGCGCAAGACTGAAAATGCAGAAATCCGCAGAAAGGCACATTTCCTTTTCTTCTTGCTTCTTGGCTGAAAACAATCTGACTACTACCAATTATGCATTGGGTAAGGGCAAATAGTTTTCTTTTACCCAACAATTCTACCACTCAAAACAGGGCCTTAGCAAGTTGTCATGTACCATCTTAAAAGCTACTTTTCACTTTTTTAAAGTCATGGTATTAATTATAGTTTTTCAATAATAATGTCACACTCCTAGGAGCCATTAAGCTGATTCTCATACGGCAGAAACGCGAGTGACTGGAAGCACTGATTATCATCTGTGAATGGTTTCATGGAAATTACTAAGTATTTGAGACATACGGCTGTAAACCATCTTCACTACAAAAAAATACTCAGATAAGCCTTAAAAACTCATGAAAAGAAGATCATGAAAAAAGCAAGCAGCCTTTTTAAGACTATGTGTACTTAAATTAAACCCCTTTATTCATTTATTTCTGAATGCTCAAAAATCTTTGAAAATGTTTCTCAATTTCAAAGTCATAGGTGCAACATCACAAATGATCTTTTTTTATTCATATATCTTTCAAAATTAAATTTTCAATAGATTTGTCACGGAAAAAATTTACATCACTCATTAACCCTCTCTTTTCAATTTATAACAAATCAGTTCATTCTTTTTTTCCTTAAAACTTTCAAAGTTGGATAAAGAAACCAACTAGTTATTTGATAAAAATAAAATAATTGGTTGAATATTGCCTATTTTTATTTTTAAAATGACGAGCAAACAGTATATATACATCTAAAAGGTTTAACACCTACAATAAGTCACAGTTTTTTGTTCAACTTTTTTCCCCCCAAGACATGCTTTCCCCAGGGTTTATTTTATATATATATTTTTTTTCATTGATGCACCCTTGTATTCTCTCTCACTACTTTCAAGAAACTCTTGGACTTTCCTCATCATTATTCTACTCAAGACTGAACAGTAAAAAATGTTTTACTGTACAGATGAATTATATTTTCACGGTGCAGAAGAAGCACGTTCTCTTTTAAATACAATGCAGAGGAAAAAAGGAAAGTAGGAGTAAGAGCTTAAACAAAGGACCATTTTCTCACATTTTGAGGTCTTTTGACATATCAGCTTTATTTTAAATTGACATATTATTAATAATCTTTTTCCATATCAATTTTTAAAAATTAAAGAATAATAAAATACCCTGAGAATTTAAAAGTCAATATTCAAACAATTATTTTATTTTGATCAAATAACTAGTTTGTTTCTTTATCCAACTATATAAACTTATTGAATCATCTCTATTGAACACAACAAATGCTCTTACCAATTGTCCTTGAAAAATTTTAGGATTGACAGGCTTTGCTTGAAAGCGATGATGGTCATCTTCTACGGCATTCAATGCTTCTCTCAAGTCACCTGTGCTCATAGAGCGACGTCGACTTAAAGCAAATTCAGATGGGATTGTTAGAGGACGAGGCTCTACCTTTGGAACTCCCAGATTAGGCTGTTGAAGGACTCTTTGATTCACGGGGTGGGCCTTAAACTGCTCTCTAAAATGAAGAAAGAAAAATATCTCACATGAAAAAGTCATTCACAGTTCTTGGTCTGGTCAAAGCACATTTCCTTTTCTTCCTGCTTCTTGGCTCAAAACTATCTGACTACTTATCAATTATGCATTGAGTAAGAGCAAATAGTTGTCTTTTAATTAACAACTCTACCACTTGAAGCAGGGCCTTGGCAAGTTGTCACGTACCATCTTTAAAGATACTCTTCACCTTTTTGAAGTCATGGTATTAGTTATAGTTTTTCAACTTTATTATTGAATGTCCCACTCCTAGTGGCATTAAGCCAATTCTCATATACCAAAGTAAAACAAGCCGAGATTCAAGATAATTAGGGGTTGAATATCTCACCAGAGGAACCTTAAAAATGCATAACTGAAGACATAGGCATGTACTCATTCTTTTCACTGCTAAAAAAAATTTATGCAGGTTTGTTAGTCTTTATTTAACAGCAAGCATATTCATAATTGTCTGACATTATCAATATCAGATATAAACAAGTAGCATATCAATGCATTGTGAAAGACAGGATATAATAACCATTAAAAACCTACTTTTGGTGTTTCTCGAATTCAATGCGCTCCAACTCTTCTCTTGGGAGTGCATGAACAGTCCTGGTACGACCTCTGGATGCGAGATTTGGGCTCTGAGCAACTGTTAATCTGGGAGACTGTCTTGTGCGGATATCATTACTTTTATCTGTCCCAGGTTTAGCCCTAGAAGCAGATCGTGGTCGAGCACCACCAGCTACTATTGGAAAAACCAGAAAAAAATTTTTCTGATCTTCAAATCGTGACTATTTTTCAAGAGGAAAATTGAAAAACTTAACTATGAAAAATCAGATTCCATATCAAACTAATGTTATTAAAGTGTTCAAGAACTCCCTGGTCATTTACTTTGCTAAAATTTAAAAAATAAAAAATGTTAAATTCCTTATAAGTATTCACACTAATCAGCCAGATGAACTCGGATAATTTGTATAAAAACCAGTTTTAAGAGTAATTGCCTCAAGTCCATTTAGAAATTCCTTTCAATTTTACCAACGGTGGAGCCAGGAAAAACATTGAACTTTTGAAGCTTCAATAGACTGGAAGGGAGAGCATGCTTTTAATGATTTATTATGTGTATGCATGTACAATTTAAAAATAATTACCATTAAGAGTAGGTTCATATTAATCTAACTCCTGTACAAAGCCAAAATACTGGCTTGACCATGAGGAAAATTTGTGAGGCCCAGCAAGCCCAATAATTGCTCCAACCTGGTATCAGAGGGAAGCCACTATATTGGTTTGCACTTTTGACTTAATTAAAAGTCAAAGTTCTTTATCATTTAGGTCTCGTGGATGACTGTGTTATCTCTTAACTTTAAACTAGCAAGCATGGTGTGATGTGGAGCCCTTTGAGATGGGACTGATGAGAAGAGAGGGTTCGTGTTTTGCCCTGCCTCATTGTCTTGATGCATCTTTTATAAGTGTTTACAACGAAGTATCAGACTAGAAGAGTAAGTGTGTGTGACGGGGCTGGTGGATGCTTTGTGTGTTCTTAATTTTAGAGTAAGAGCAAAATTACTGTCCCATTCTAGGTAGAGGGTAGGGCAAGAATACCGCTCTTCTCATTGGCAATATATGTACACACAAACACATCATGTCAATAACCAACGACACTAATGCCAATACTACAAGTAAAGGTGTACATGTCATACTTTATTACTTGAAAACTGAGAAAATGGATTACGATTTGAATGATACAATGTGTTCGAAAATGCAACTCAATGACTCAGGCATGGGTGTAGGCCTAGTCTTGTTTGAGAATAAGGAGGAAAGTGATGCCCAGTCACTGGCAAAAAGTACATTATATTCTTTCCTTATCTATGTATCAAAAATAGGTTTATGATTTTGTGCTCGTTTAGATCAAGTTCTAAAATAGATTAGGTATGAATTGTCACTGAAAGATGATGCTGCAAAATGCAGGTAAACTTTTACCTTTGAGGAGAGATGGTTTGCATAGGCCCAATCTTTTTGCATCATGCGTATAAATTAAATCATAATTCTAAAGTAGAAAAAAGTGAACCGATCTAACAAGTATCTATTTAGTGCATGGTTTTATTAGTTTTTTTTCTTGTATGCAACAATCATCAAGGATAAATTTCTCAATGCACACCACAAATCACCCAACCCAAACCCTCTCTGACACACTCCATTATTTTACAGTGAGCTAGCCATGTCAGCCTAGCACTCACACTATAGCTATACCCATTTTCAAGTGTGCACCTTGGGGTTCAGTTCATATTCAGATAATAAAAAAGCCAACTCTTTTAGCACCAATATATAAATCAAATTATTTTTCTTCACATCTGGCCAAAGATTTATAAGGCTTACTTAAAGTTGTATGAGCAGAGGTGGCTCATCTGGTAGGCCACCAAGTAAGAGGTTCAAGGTTTGAATCCCAGTCTGGGCCAAAACAATTTTTCACCGCTCCTCTGTATCCACCCAGCAATAAATGGGTAGTTAGGTCTCTTAAGATCAGGCGAAAGTAAAGGAAGCATATAGAGAAATGGCAAACTACCTCATAAAGCCATATTCAGACCAATCAAGACCCTATTCCTGGTTTCCTGATACTTGGACTAAGTGTGGGACCCACTTAAAATCTTTATTTATAGTTGTGATAGCAAGCTTAGAAAGTGAAAAGTCACCAATAACTGGGTCTTTTTGAATGACATAAAAATGTTTTCATTCAACTGCCTAGAGTAATTACCCTTTTTTTTTTACCTCTAAATATAAAAAATTTTTGTTGCGCCATTTATCTGGTATATTGCTGAGATGATTTTTTCGTCAACTTTAAGGAAAATAATGAAACACATGTACACAGGTGGGAAAAATTCGAAGTGAAAGCACAATAAATTTTATTTTCTGCTAACCCTAATGCTCATGCCCTGATGACAAAGTTCATTTCTGGTTTCTTGTTTTAAAACTTAAGACTTAGTTTAATATTTTTGTATTCTTAACATTACCTTTTGTTTCATGCACTTTTTTTCTTCCAAACTAAAATCTCCATTTCATTTTTTTGGACTTAGTGGGGAGAAACAGCAATGGAAAAAAAAAATGTGGTGACACCAGAACAGATTTCAACCCAGGTTTTACAGAGTACAGAGTGTGGACATACCAAAAGGCATTCAAAGACTGTTTATATGTTTGGATACCCATATCAATGTGTAAAATATATATTTTTTTTAAATTAATAAAAGATGTGACTTACATTTTGGCATGGACTTAAACCGCTGTGGTGTCCTTTTGCTAAAATTTGCAATCTTTTCAGCATCAGATTCAAACTTGGTAACAGGAACCAAACTTTTTGAATGGCTAAGCTTGAAGGGCTGTGGTTGAGTTACATGTCCCAGATGTGCCTTGGAAGTTGACTTGGCAAGGGAAAAAAATTAATGATCAATTGAAAGAAAATCACAAAACACAAAAGAATCCCTAATTTAAAAAATTGTGATTAAAATCTCAGACAACAAGAGGAAAGTTGTGATGTAGCAAATTCTCAACCGGTGTTACCAATAAACCACGGGCAAAACAAAATAATAGAATCTCTTAACAATGTGGATGAATTATGCAGGCATAATCATAATTGTCACAATACAATTTTTTTATTTTAAAAGGAGACAAGTGTGACTTCACAAGCTATATTCGATTATTTCAAGCCCTCACTAACTATAAAGTGGCATAAAAAGGAGCGTTGTCGATCCAAGTGCAGTTTTACTTTCCCAAAACTGAAAAAAGGACATAACTAAAATTGTTTAAACAATGGAATCCAGTTTCTCCTTTGCCACCAGGTGATGGGTTTTATGCCACAATACATATCTGCCTAGTTGGGATCTTACAATTGAGAACAAAATTATTAATTTGGACCTAAAATTAGTAATAGCAAAAACACATACTCATGGAAACTTGGGAGAATCAAAATTGATTTGAATTATAATAGAAAACCTATGCAAATTTCAAGGCAAGTTTGCCCAATGGCTGCTGTAGAAAAACCTAAACTTCTAAATGCTTAACAGTCAATTGATTACTAGCTTTTCTTACCTTAGAGTCTCGCAGAGTTGCAGTAAAATCTTTCACTTTCTGTTCAGAAACCATTGAACTGTTTGGTTTCTTAAGTCTGCTATCAGTGCTGAAGTGAAAGCCCTGTGGCATTGTGGCAGGCTTGCTTGAGCGAAGTGGAAGACCACCTTGGGTGTTAAAAGCCTTTTTGTAAGATTCCTGGAAAGGGGAAAAACCTAAATTTTAAAAAATCTAATGACAAAAGTGAAGAGTGATTACTTAAATTTTAAATTTCAACATTCCTAAACTATCTCACTAAATGAAGCATGCTTTGAAGCCTGAAAAATGTGACTGATTAAATTTTTCATTCATGGTTGGCAGCTCTGTGTAAAGGAAGATTTTGAATCATTTCAATACAGTTCTCTTGGTGCATCTAACTATTTCATGACCATTATCTGAAAGCTCTTAAACTTAAGCTCAGGAATGCATTTAACCTGACTTTGTTGAAGATCATTGAATCAATTGAAAGCTTTAAAAAAATTAAACATCACACAGTTATTAAAGTTAAAAAAAAAATTAAGTCGAATCCACTGCAAATTCCATGCCTGTGCTTTTTTCCTCGCTCTGGCTGCCTCTGCCCTCATGGCGGCAATTTTCTCCAGCTCCATGTCTTCACTAGTCTTGTGAAGGTTAGGTGTTGAAACACTTGGTTTAAACTGTTGGAGTTTGCATCTTGCAGGTGGTTGCCGATTTGCTGTGCCTCCTTCTTTGCTTCGCTCATTTTCTTTTGTCAGGCTTAGTTTCTCAATATTAAATCTTTTTCCTGATGAATCATCAGCGATTTGTCCTGTTTTGGACCTAGTATTTGCTGCAGGAGTGTTTGCAACAGCATGCTCTGATGAAAGTTTTGACTGTTTTTTTGGAGAAGGACATGTAGGTCTGGGAAAAGATGACAGTTAGGTTTAAAAGATATTTAAATCATAGCCATTCATTCAGTTAAGTGGACATGTTATTTTTCATCTTTTCCAGTAGTCCATAATTGCCTTGTTGCAGTGCAAAGTTTTATATCAGCCATCATCTGGGCTAGGAAAACACTACATTTTTCTGCCAAAACACTAGCTCAGCATGTTAGTGATTTATCTTATGTTTTTTAAACAGCTTTGACAAAAAAAAAAAAACAAAAAAAAAAAAAACCAGAGCCCATTCTAATTTAGTCCAAGATACCCTGAGCTAGATTATAAACACTAGAATTCAGGGTCTGTTTTTTAATTCTAGATATAAGACTGCATGCTTGCAAAGATATGTCTGTTGAAAAAAAGCTCTAGTCCAAGGAGAGTGATGTCACAATGGGAACGACCGACCATCAACATGGCAACAGTCAACGATAGTAGGCCTAACAATGATGTTCGCCTACGCTCTGCATCGATAGGTTTGCCACAAACCACCCCAACCTCTCTTCAGTCTGCAAGATGTATGCTCCATGTTATGAAAAAAAAGGTATAGCCAAGAGCATCATGCATTTAATAAGTTTGAAAAGTTTGTTCCAGTATTAGCAGTTATTCTTTTTTTCTGAAAGACCTTTAATATTATTGCGTTATTTATGCAGAGAAGCGCTGCTAAATCTAGACTAGGTTTATTTCTGAGAGTATGACCAATCACAAATCGACAAAATTCTGTATTTTGCGATGAAAATGCGGATTTCCGAAACGCAGGTCATTTTCACATAAAATTTCGGAACGAATCCAGGATTTCCGTAACAGTGGGCATGTCTGAATGTGCCTATTGTTTATTTTTTTATAATATAAGTATTATTGGTATTTGGAAAAAAAAAGAAAGTAGGGTCTAGTGGTCTTCTTTTAGCTAGATCAATTTCTTCTGTATTCTACATGTACAAAATGTTATGGGGAAAAAAATTTAAACATTTAGGGTCAGTTAGTAAGGCTACTCTCTCAAAGATGCTATTAAAATATGCAAGATCATTTTCTCAACAAATTACTCAGTTATATGATAAATTTTACAAGCATTTTTACAATCATTTAAAAAAAATATGATATAAATCAATTTAATTTACATTCATATTTGTACATGTAAATTAAATCTCAAAGCTATGAATGTCCTTTTTCTTACAAGCCTCTCTTTACATACTTAAAAACGTAGTTTTAAATATAATACTCCTATTTCATTCACAGTTTCTCAATTTTTCGAAGTCTGTAGAATCTTGTCACAAAAATATGCAGAGAAAAACTTGAATTTTAATTTAATCTGCTACTTTTTTGTCCAATTATGGGCCATAGGAAGAAAGCTTTAAGGATCAATGACAAGATATTAAAATTTATGCTTGGTAAAGCAAAAAACACACTCTAGTCTTAACTATTATGTTTGACGAGCCATACTTTTAACCTTTGGATTTTGTGACACAATATAATCATCTCTGGGGGCTTTGCTTAGATTTAGGGGTTGGATTATGATTACTCATTGACAAAATGTCATTCATTTGCCTTACAACACTGTTTTCAAAGTCTCTTTTTCCAATTTTTGATACATGGAAAATTTCCCTGGCGATAAGGGTATGCCCAATAGAGAGAAACAAAAAAGGCACTTTCCATACTTTTTATGATGACTCACTACAAGTTTATGAAATTACGATTTTAACGAAACGAATCATTTCCTAACAATTTGTGACAGAGAGAGGACCACCAGTACATGTAGTAGTGCAGCTGTGCTGATGATTGTGGCAGTCAGTCGAGAGTTACTGACTAACAACAGTCGTCAAGTAGCATAAAACAAATGCATACAGCTGATGGTAGAATGAATACAGTTTAACTTAGCAAAAACATTTTTTTTTTTAAATTAAGAGAAACTAATCCATTTTGTCAGCAGATAAAATTTTTTTTTAATGAACGCCTTAAGTCACCTTAACAAGACTGCTGAAAATAAAGCTGTTTAATATTCATAAATTCTTGAACATGGAAATCTTGTGATAATTACAAAAATAGTGCTACGCACCTTGAAGGATTGGCAACTCGAACCCTTGCAGGTTTTTCATGGGCAACAGCAGTCCTAAAAACAATATATGAGAATTAAATTCCTTAAATTGTAGTAGACATTTTAAAAACGAAAAAAAAAAAAAAAAGGTAAAAAGCAGAAAATGGTATATTGCATACTTTCACATTCTACAATTCACTTAAAACCTTGTATAATCGACAGTTTAAAGACAAAACTGAGGATATTTACCTTGTTGGCTTTTGTGTACTGGCTTGTGACTTGTTTGAATTCCCTGTAAGTAGAAAAAAATATTTGTGAATTCCTTTAATTTACTGCAGGAATCATAAAAAATACTTTGCTGCAAATTTTTAATTCAAATATATACTTTTTCGAAAACACCTGAATTAGTTTTTCTTGAGGTTTGTTTTGACTTGAGATTGCACAGTCAAGACAGCGCTGACCACCTGCCCTAGTGCAGTCTTTATTGGAAAAGTTTTTTCAACAAAACAAAATCCTGCTTGCAATGTTAATAAATAAACAAAAAATCTGAATAACAATACACGCAAGATAAAAGGCAAGGTGTGTAAAGTAATAGCAAAAATCACTTATAAATTGTATAATACAACAAATTTCTAATTTTCTTTAACCAAACAAAAACTAAAAACAAATTATTTCTAATGTTCCTTCAATTTCTAGACTGTGCTAACATATTTGAAAGGCTATAAATTCTTAGTGGAAAAAATTAACTAAAATGTTACGCATCAATTTAACTTATACCTTGTTCAACTCTGAAGTAATGAAATAATAGTTTTTTCTAAAGCGGACATTACTGCCAAAATCTGAAAATGCCCAAATCTGCAGAAATGCGGACAACTAGAAGGCCTGAAAAAGGAAATCCAAAGTATTAAACAGCAGGGCCCCATGTTCTAAACTTTACAAAGAATTAAATTACCCAATGAAATTTAATATACCTTGCGTTTTCCTGAAAAAATGGTAATCATCTTCTGTACCTGAAAACAATAACAAAAAAAAAGAGAGAAAAAAATATGATTAAATCAGATTTCAACAAATAATAATAATAAACTTAAACACCTCAATACCACCACTAGATCCATATAAGCAAACGCAAAGCATTCCCTAGATGCCATCAAAGGAGTTAAATATTCCACATATTATGTTCTAAGCTATATTACCAAACGTAAATTAGCGGCTGAAATTGCAAAACACAATTTCTCCTCTCAATCACTTTGCTGTATGTGTAATTAAGTTAATCTTCAAAGAAAAATGTAATTCCACCAAAAGTGTTTTAACTCATAAACCGGTGCTGGACGCTGGAAAAGTCCAATAGTTTGTAAGATTCACGGTACTGGATGCTGCCAGCGTCCAATGGGTTTGTTGTTTCTGTTAACTGGTTTTGAATTTTAGACTGACCAAATTATTCCAAAACTACATTATTTGCTCCGTGATTACTTCCTTTACGTTTTTAACTACACATCCTATTTGCTTCGTGTGAGAAAAAAAACTTAACGGTTTAAGAGTTAATAGAATTCAATCATTGGTATTGGGAATTGATCATGTATATCAGATATCACAGATTTCTTTTCATTAAGCCAAGGACAGTTCAAGTGAATTGCCACCTTTCATTTTCTATACTGTCAGAATTGAATACCTAAATAAAAAACGATGAGCATATTTAAGGCCTAAAATGCCAATTTGACATCTTAACTGAGCATTGAGGGAATTATGATGAAAAAAGATTAAATGAAAGCATACAAAAAACCAAAGTGCTATTCGCTAAATATGTCAAGGTTCTAACAGCTTCACGTGTACAATATAGTCACTGTTTTCAAGCAACCCAACAAAGAATTAAAAACTTGAGTAATCGAACTTTACTTTCAAAGATCTGTGTGCCCTTTACAATTTATAAGATCTTTGATAATGATCATAATTTGGTTCAACCAAATCTTTAGTGCATAGGCCTAGATCTTCATGTACAAAAATTTCAGGAGCAAAAAAATCAACATTTTCCTCCAATATAGCCAAATGATTGCCAGCCTGCAGAAATTTCCTAAAAGAAAAGACCTGAAGCTAGTGAAGGTGATCGTGATGATGATGATACCGATGAAGATAATGGAGATGATGAAGACAATGACCGTGATGATGAGAATATGATAATGAAACAGGTGTTAGCGATGATGATGGTGAGGGTCTAGATTCTTTGATCTAGATCTTGAATCTAGTTTGCCTCATAAAAACCTTGAGACTTACGTTCGTCAAACCATGCGTCGGTATCACTACCATCATCTGTCTCAGCAAGCTGTAAGAAGTCCACAAATTTGGGAGCATCAAATTCATAGTTCAGTTCCATGGTCATCTAATCTAGATCTATAATAAGATGCTATTTCCGAGCTAGATTAGATAAAACCACTGACAAATGTATCTTCTAATTTTGCCTTTGCCTAGATTTTAAAAAAATAGATCTTGATAGATCTAAATCACAAATAATAAGAAATTGAACTACAAATCCAAAACTCAACACAACTTCTTTTTCAAGCTGCCCAAATCAAAGAATGGCGCATACGATTTTCGACCAATCAACGGTGTTGTTCACAGGACAACACTACTTCAGTTTCTTCCAGTAAAAAAATTGTTAAACAGTTCTTGCAGTAGACTAATAGTCTCGATGCTTGACTAGACGTTGCGGTTTTCAAATCTTTGTTATAACAGACTGCTGTTGTAACGGTAATAATAAAAATATGCAACCACCAACTCAAACTTATTTGAATAAATAAGGAAAACACAGAGAATGCGTACGAAAGTTTCACCTTGAGGCTTTACAATGACAAAAATTACATTCTTTCACTATTTTAATTTTTATTTCCTTCAATCTTGCATCTTCAAGATCCTTAAACCAGTGTATTTGTATCTGGGAGCACGGTTATATAATAACCTTCTTTTTTTTTATTGGAATCCTTTTTTATTTATAACGGATAGGCCCACAAAGCAGCCCAGAGAGAAGGCAATATGGAAGAAGGCTAGGCTGGAGGTCAAGCAATCGAGTCAGACAGAGAGAAGTCGAAAAATTTAAAATTAATCCTGCGTTTTTGCGTTTTCGTAGGTCCTTGTGATATACTTAGGCGCAGACAAAAGCGGCATGGATAGATGATAATAGAATTAGGAAAGGCAAGAGGCAGAGAAAGCGGGCCCAATTCTCTGCTACGTTTAATGAGTTGAAGGACCAATTCCTTGTTTAATTCGGGGAGCTCAGGTTTCTATGAGAGAATCCAAAGCAGGAGCTGTAGTAAAGAAGGGTGAGCGGGGTGGGGGACCAAAATAACAACAAATATAACAATAATAAAAAAAAAAAATAATGATAACCATAATAATAAAAATGATGACGATGATGATGGGGATGATCATACTACTACTACTACTACTACTACTACTGAAGCTGACGAATTTTCGCAGTTTGAGAGTGAAAATACGAGATAGAGAGAGAGAGAGAGAGAGAGAGAGAGAGAGAGAGAGAGAGAGAGAGAGAGAAAGGGAGAAGCTAAGCTTTGTAAGATCGACTTAAATTTTGCACTTAAAAAGTTTTTTAACTGGACTGATTATTGGTCCATTATTATTAATTTTTTTAAAGTTCAACTTTTATTTGATTTCCGCAAAATCTGGTCGTGTTATTCGTTTCGCCTTTTTAAAAAAAACTCCATTGTCAACTGCTTTAGTTTACGAATATATCTAGATCTAAAGTAGCACAGCCGCTCGTTTGATAAAATATTACAATTTTCATACGTGTGTATGTGTGTCAATAATATAAATAAATATATATATATATATATATATATATATATATACACACACACACACACACACAGTTACACATATATGCACTCACACACACGTAAATGTCTAAAATTGCCTACAGCCTTTCACTTTGCAATCTTATTTCTTTTTCCGTTGTTCTGTATTTTGCCCTAACATAGTGGAGGGCAGTTTCATGAAATGAAATAAAACAATGTATCGAAAAGCTGAATCATTAGCCAAACACAACATGACACTCTCTTTTTTTTTTTTTCCTCAAGCAATGTTGTGTTGGTTGAAAAAAATAGAGGATATAATGGTCCAAACTATTTTGCCATCAACAGACGTGATTACTCTCACCACATGTTAACCAGATTTTTTTTCTTCTCTGTAGCAAAGCAAATAAAGACGTCAGCCCTGAAACTTTCATAGAGCAAAAAAGAGGCGATAAATATAACGTGTTATTTATCGCACTTGTTGGCGCAATAATTTTGGTTTGAAGTTTAAACTTAGAGAATTCATTGTTTTTGTATTACGCCATGGTTTGTTTTATATTATTTGTTGATGGTTTTTTTTTTAATCTGACTTAAATAAAAAAGACGCGTAGATTGCTATATAAGCCTAAGGGCAAAACAAAACACAACAGAATACTTTTGGTAGACATTTGACGTTCTGGTTAGTAAAAATAGTTGCAGCTACATTATCTGTTTTTTTTTTTTTTCTTTCTTCTGTTGTTTTCTCACTGTCGCCGTTGTCACCAGCTATACGATAAATTAGAATTTAAATGCAAACATTCAATACCATCATCAGCGCAACCATGAAACAGATCATCACTATCTCCCAAAATGAAGAGCTATGTCTGATCAATCAGCCCAGCTATTCTCTCAATCACCCTTTTCATGAATAGCGACATGAAAACAAAAAAAAACTCAGAGCCACGGTGATAACATTTAGGTTTTTAATCTTTAAAGATGATATGTTCATATCAAAACAAAAACAAAAAATCCCCAAAGAGAATTCAATATGTTTTACTGGCGTCATGAATTTATAAATTTGTGCTTCATTATGTAAGAGAAACATTTTTTTTTGTTTAAAAAAGTAAAGATAAAATCAGATCGTATGGTTTCAAAATAAAGCACTGAGGAGCAAAAAAAAATACCTCATGACCCTCCTGTACATGTATCAACAATATCACGCCCAGTTAATTTTTACCAAAAATAACCTAAACAAGGTGTCACTGGTATGAATACAACACACATAGACCTATGTATATAAAAACAAATAATAAAAATAAAGAAACAAACATGCCACATAACAAAATAAAAGTTTTAACAATCCTTTCTTTCCTACGGTTCAAGCACCTTAGAATCTACTAAGGTAAATTGTGGCACTAAATCTATTTCTTAGCATTATCGCAGCATTCTATCCTGTCTGAGCTGCCCTTATCCTCTGAGCACATAAAAGTTATACCTTACAGTTCTGCAAGAATGGGAATAGAAAAATTAGAACTCAACATATCTGAAAAAATATTTCATGATGATTTTTCTTTCCCGAAAAACCATTTTGTTAAATGAATTATACAACTTTGTGCATTGAGAATGCAATTCTGGAATATTGCCAAATCGACTGTTTCAAAATCAAATTTGAGTTGCAGTGATTAGAAATATAATATATTTAATTAATTTTTCTGTAATAACTCCTTCACATTTAAAGTTTGGATTCTTATTTCTGACTCTTAACTATTAACGCACTCAAATTGTATGTATCTGTCTCTCTCTATCTCTTGCCTTTCTCACCATTCATCTATCCTCGCTCTTCATTGTTATCTCGTATATACATATATTCAATATCTGCTCTCTCCTTTTTTTTCTGCTCTCTCCATCCATTGTTAATTTTGGACAAATAATCATTCGCAATACTCTATCAATATGAAACACCGAATTTAAAAATCATATGATTATGTAAAGACAATTTCCATAACCGAAAAAGTACTCTATTCATTGTATAAACTTCTAGTCACTGCCCCTACTAGACTCTGATTTCTTTTCCACTTCCTTCACCCCTCTCTATCCCCCTTCGTTTCTCTCTCTCTCTCTTATTTATAAATCTCTCTCATTCTTCCTTCCTCTCTCTTTTGCTATTGTCCTCGCTTTCTCTATTCTCCCCCCTTTTACCCTACTCTCTCTATATTTCTCTCTCTCTTCTCAATCTCATATCACGATTTAATCTACCTGTGCGTTTTTCCTACAACCGAATCATACAACCAATAAGCATAAATGTCCCCACCTCCCGTTCCTCCTTTTTCTCTCTCGCTATACCTCTCTGTGTCCCTCTATCTCTCTCCCCTTCTCTCTCTGGCTCTCTACCCTCATTTTGTTAAACTGCTCTCTCTCTCTACATATAATATTTATGACATATATATATATTCACACACACGCACACATACATATATGTGTATATGTGTAATTATATATATTTAAATGTATAATTAAAATTTACAAAGGGTCAATGTTTAAATCTTTCTTCAAACGTAAGGAAGATTTAGATTTCTTGTGTCAGTTGTAGATCGTAATAACCTCGCCGCCCGTACCACGAACCAGCACAACTCTCTCCAAACCTGCTGACAAAATTTCCAGAAAGTTCATGTCTGAGAAAAAACGAAGTCAAGGAAAGGGTTTATTTTCTTCCTGTAATATGGAGAACTTTACACATGCTATTGCCGACCCAAAACATGAAAACCCTAGAAATATTAGATGTCATAGAGAATGAGATTTTGAGGTCGACAAAAGTGAGAAAATTGAAATATTTTAGCCAAACAAAAAGACAAGTTCACAATCGAGATACCTATCGTGAATAGTAAGTTGTAATCCCATATGGCGCAAAGGTAGATTGCCGCTCCCGTAGTATGAAAAACATGGCTCTCACTATTATTTCTCCATGCGCTTTCACTGTTTTCATGCTCTCAGGCTTTGTGTCTTTCGTCAGGCAATGCGTGACTGCTGTATGCGAGCACGCAATGCGAAAACCGATACAAATTTCTGAGCGAGTTTTACCAATCCTTACCGGTTTTCTGAGGTCGCATTTATGGCATGGATTCAACGCAAGACATCAGGCATTTCGTTTTTAACTATCAGTCACTCTAGAATAAGTTTAATGATTTCAACTCTCACCCTTGCATTATTGTATTATGGAAGCATATAACAAATATAATTGCCTACACATTCTATTTGTTTAAATTTACAACTTAAGATTCTTGAAATGACTGGCAAAGACATGTAATTGCTAAATGATTTTTTTATTTTCATTTACTTGCAAGAAGAAAAAAGAAATAAAAACCAAAAAAATTTTTATTTAACCTAAAATCTCATTTTCAAAGAGAGAGTAATAAAGCAAAGTGTTATTGCGAGAAAAGGCTCCAAGAATCGCAGAAGGATACACCTTTCCTGGCCCTTTTGCGTACTGGGCACACAGGGTAGGTTGACGATGACAAGCGGGGAATTGGCAGACCACGCCTTCATGGCGGCGTTCATTCGCACAGCTGTATGTACATGGCGGATATCCTGCTCCCTGAAAAATAAAAAAAAGAATCGATTAAGAGTTGCTAAAAGGTGGACGCCAAAATGGTTTCACTTTCTTCATGATTTACTGAACACAATAACAACCAATTACAAATTTAAAAAAGTATAAATGAGTATCAGTAAGGTATAATTCATATCGAGTTAGAAGTAGCTATAAATGGGGAAAAAAGGCCTGTGTCTCTTAACTTTGTGGTGAATGAACTTAAAGTATTGGTGGGTAACCACTTTTTTTCGTAGAAATTTTCTCACCATAGCTACATTCGAATGTTGCTTGGTGAGTTTAACAAGAAAAATGTACCTAAAACTATCTAGAAGTAAAAAGCATCTTCTTTTGACCATGATACTCAGAAACTCAAGAATTATACACTGGCGAATTTAGTTGTTTGAATTATGGCAAGTAGAGAATCTTTCACAAATCTCTCTCTCTCTCTCTCTCTCTCTCTC
>BLXT01007882.1:2180889-2192198 GCA_019648995.1 Plakobranchus ocellatus
CCCCCCCCCCCCCCTCTCTCTCTCTCACACACACACACTTTTAAAGAAAGCTAAAGAAAAAATAAAAGAAAGTTACAGAAAATTAGATGAAAGTAATAGAAAATGGACAGCTCCCGACTATTCAACTAGAGATTTTGTTTTGTTTTTAAGTATAACAGGGCTTTATCAACCACTTCAACTTCATTAATCGTCACTTTTTTTTGTTTCGTTTGTAATTTTTTTTCAAAAACATTATTTTTTTATTTTTTCGCCTTTTTGAATAGAGTGTTAACTCAACAATAGTCAAGGATACCTGCCACAGAGAAAAGCCTCAGGCTACATTTGCTCCAAGTTTTGGATCTCCGCAGCAAATGACCAAGTAGCAGAAGCATCCCGCCATCATTTGAGGTCGGAGGTTAAGATAAAAATATTTTTTTTTTCTATTTGTTGTTGTTGGCGTGATGTACTTTTAAAATGTACATATAATTTGTGTTTATTTTTCTTTGCTTTTTGTTCCTACATCTTTTATCAATTAATTTCTTCAACGGCAATGAAAAGAGTGTAAATCGCATATAACTGTATCGTTCGTTACGTTCTATATTACTTCATTGACAGGTTTGTCTGCCTATCACTTTCAAAAGCTATTCATATCTCTATTTTTCCCGAAAAGAACTTATACCTACAAAGAGTTTGCCATGAATTAATTTTTTTATCCCTTGTAAGATTTAATTAAATGTAGAGGGTGTTAGGCCATCTTTAAAGAATAATTCATCCCGAAAGAGAACATTGTAATTATATACCCATTATTATTGTTGATCTAATAGCCGAGATTCTTTACCTAGATATTAAATATTTGCAGAAGGAAAACCTACGTTACTTTTGGTATCTAGTAATGTTGCGATGACAGGTCGTACATCTCGTTCTCCCTCTAAAAGTATTCCATTTCTTACACACAACTATCCATTAAAAAACAAAATGAAGAGGATGAGCAGGGCAAGGATATGAACAATCCACCAGATGTCTATTGTGCCAGTCATTCGTGAAGATTTTTGGGCGAGCAGTGGTTTCTCCGTCTTCAGGATTATAACGGCGTTACCGTTGAGGGCGCTGAGCCGCATCGTGTCTTTATTCAATGGTCACAACAAGTTTAGTGGAAAAAAAACAAAACAATCAAAGTTGCCGTTGGATGGGTAAGAGGGTTGATTTTCAGTCTACAGATATACTCAAAGTAATAATGAAATCATAAGTAACGTCCGTTGCATTATTGAGGGAAGAAAAGAGGAGAAAGGCGAATCGAAACGAAAAGGTACCTGCTGGGCAACAGCAGAAAAAATTGGACACACAGAAGTTAAAATTTTTATTTAGAGTGCGCAAGTAGAGAGGCTAAGCCAGCTAATGCATATGGGCAAGGCAGTGCATAACCACGACAGCGACGAAGTCATCGAGGATTATGGCTATCATGATGATAAAGTCGCTGAGCACACAGTTTTCCAATATTTTAAAGTTCCAGTAAAATGAAAGGCGAATGAACATTTTAGCATCATTCCTAACATTATATTTTTGTATTCCATTATAAATGATCAAATTAATAAAAGGCGATAAATTTGCATGATAAATGCAACAAAATGAGTTCGGTTTTTTTTTTTTCCATTCTGTGCTCAATTACTCTTGCTTGCTTTTTCCCCCTTTTTTGTTGATAAGGCAAACATAGTTATATTTTCCTGAGTGCAAATTAGGCCAAAAGATTTTTCACTCGATTGAGAGGGATATTTTAGTAATTCTGCATATTCTGCGGTCTCTTCGAGGTCAATGACTTCTCAATATCAGTTGGGTCTCTGGCTCAGGTATGCTCAGTAAACCCCGGACCTTGCATCTTCGTACCCTACCTACTCTTTTTTCGAGTATCTGCCACGCGCCAATTTGGTCTCTAGATTTCTAGGTCTTGAAAATTAAAACTTAGAAAAACACAGGACCTTACGTCTGTTAACCCTACGCTGTTTTCGAGCATAATATTCTCTAAAACCATTTAAGTCACCGGGTTACTCAAGTCGTACAAAATTAAAACTTGGGAAACCCAGGACTCCATGTCTGCTTATCCTAATCTCTTCTTTGAGTATAATATCTTCCCAGCCAAAATTTGGCTCTGGATCACTTAAGCCTTGACGAAATCGAAACGAAAAAAAACCTAGGACCTTACGTCTGCTTACCTACGCTCTTTACAAGCATATCATCCGGCATCATTTGGGTCACTGGATTACTGAAGTCCTGACAAAATCAAAACAGAAAAAAACCCGAACTCTGCGTATGCTAACCTTTTTCCTTTCTTCGATCATAATATTCACCTCACGTAAATTGGGTGTCCGAGTTCTTTTAAGCCCTGACCATTCAAATCCTAGAAAACCAGGATTCAACGCCTTCTTACGCTAAGCTCTTTTCGAGCAAAGAACTTGCTTTACTCACCTAGAAATACTCTGAAAGATATTTCGGACTTTCTCTCCACCCAGTCATGGGGCCACCCTATTAGAACAGTGTTTGGTCTCAGCGCCCCAAGCCCAGCAGACTGGATCCTGTGTATTGATTATTGAAGCATCTGTTAAGGTAAATGTTAGCTTCGTGTGCCTCTATGCGATGGTGAAACTGGAGATGTAATACTGTAGGGAGGCAAATAAGAGACCCATATTGCCCCCACCCCTCCAAGAAAAAAAAATTGTAATGCAAAAATAAAAAGAACAACATCAAAACAAAAACCCACAATGATGCGATAACTTCTAAGTAATTCCCTTAAAAAAAAAAGAGGGTTAATTTTTGCCATTCAAATCACAGTGAGTTTATACCGAAATATAATTGAGCTATAGCCAAATGTGTAAAAACTTTATCCTGATAGTCTGTGGCGTTTCAAGGATTGTCTTCATTGAGACAATTTTTAAAAAAAGTTACAAGGGCAACTTTTCAACATAAGAAAATATGTTTGGACTCGACTAATTTTTATATAGCCACTATATTTTCTTTATTAGTTATGAGATCTATATGCCAACTCTTGTTTCATTGGTAAAGGGCCATAGTTTTTTTCATAGCTTTTTGCCACATTTAAGCATTTTCATTGTAGGCTAAGAATATTGTGTGCCAAATGTTTAGGACAATTAAGATTTAAATCTAGATCTAGAATTCTATAGCAGAAGTAATCCAATAATTTAATGTCCTGGTCGCCGCCGCCGCCATCTCCATCCTATCATCAGCACCATCATCACCTTCACCCTCACCGCCATCATTACTTTCATAATCATCATCATCACCATCATTGTTATAATTAATTCAATAGGGTGAATCAGATATAGACGGTTCTTACATGCAACTCAGACCGTCTGACACATTAGAATGGGCGATCACCTCGATAAATCCATGCACTCCCATCTTTTCAAGACATCTGGCGTAGTACTGAGAATAGAGAAGGTTACAAACAGCTTGGCTATAGATTCACGTCCCCCGTTCGCACCATTTTCTCAACGGAAAACAGAGAATACTATAATGCAAGCTATTTATCGTCAGAGAGGAAACGCCTCCTTTTCGCATCACGATCATTGCTAATCCCCCTCCCACAGTATATTTTGAGAATGCATTTTGAAGCTGATCCAAAGGAATTTATTTTGCTTTTTCATACATTACTTAGATGACGAGAAGATAAGGAGAGTGGGTGAGAGAAAAGTGGAGTTTCTATCTTCGCAGCCTTAAAGAGAATCGAAAAGTTATGCAAAAAGCAAAAAAAAAAATAATAATTATAATAAATAAGTAAGAATTTAATAAATTAAATAGATTAATCTTCAGATAGAAAAAATTCAGAGCCAACAAGCCAATTTCACTCAAGGGGAAAAACCCACAAGCTTTCTGGAATATTTACTCGCTCATGACCTTGGATTGTGACGCAATTTTATGAACGAGGATGTAAACAAACCCAAATCCTAATATAGATCCAACTGCCTTCCGGGTGTATTTGCGTTACATTTAGACCCAAAATAAGTCTTGCCGTAACATAAAAATACCTGTAATTCTAAAAGCATAAACTTATTTGCTAGTGAAGGTTTGTTCATCAATGCATCCATTATGAGTGGTGAATGGGCAAAAGGCTACATCGCCTACTCAAGTTGATCGACGGCTAGATTTGCTATTGCACACACTAAACAAGTGCAGGGCGAGACTGAAATAGCCAGGAAACGGCAAGGTCGTTTTTTTTCGTCGGTTAAATTTACACCGTGACGATCTGGTAAACAATAATTTGTATGTTAAAAAGAAAATTGAATGTTGTTTCGAACCAGCTACTTTTATTGCAGGTATCTCGGCAATAAATGCTCCGATTTTGCCCTTTTTTTTCGAAAAAAAAAATTTTTTTTTTGTTCACTTTTTGTCGTCCCATCGAGACTAAAGATATTTGAGATTAACCGGCATTCATTTATGAAAAAAAAAAAAATCTAGGAGCCAGGAACATGTGTTGGATGGCGCTATCAATAACAGCATTTTTTGTGGCCGACACATTTCGTCGCTGTGATTTTGAAAAACTGCAAATTTTCTCCACATGATATAAAAGTAAATTGAAAATGCTATTGACAGGAGATTTTGATAAATTTTATTCTGATGTAAATTTTGTCTGATTCTGAGTGTGAAAAGATTGTTGCTTTGCTACTATCTGAGCTCGCAAGTCGGGTTAAGGGTGACTACTTTTAGTTCTTATGCTTTTTAAAAATTGAAATCAAGGCTCTCATATAAATATATTACTTTAAAAAAAAGAAGCCAAATCACTAACTTAAAATCCTTTCTGCAGCTTTGAAATGCTGAATATGGCTCTATGATGAAATTCTAAGACTACGAACTCTGTTCAGATTATAGGTCGAGATCTAACTGAAATTTGGTTTTGTTCATACCCGTGCCCCATTTCAGCTAAACCACGTGACAAATCAGGTCAGGGTCAGTGAAAAAAGAAGTCATCGCTGGAATTTCCCCCTGGTTGCATTAAATTTATTCGATCAATAAGATACATCTGAACACTAACTAAGAAAGGTCAACGCTCTCTCTTTTCCTTAAAAAATCGATCAGCTTTTTAGTGGTGAGTGGATAAGGAATGTCATGTAAGAAACCATACATGGTGAATTCTGCTAAGTAAAAGAGTGGAAAAACATTGCTAAGAGAAAATAATAATTATCAACTATTAAATTTGAATACCGCTTTGAACTGATGTTTCATTCCCACATGTTCTTCGAGCTCTCCTTTAAGGCACGTCCCAAACATGACTAGACCCTTTCCTGGGATCGAACAACACCAAGAAAAGAAATTTAAAAAAACGCTTTAAAGTTTGAGAAAGAAAATAAACGTATCATAATGAAAACTTCATTTCAATATGATATTACACTAGAAATGCAGAATAATTACGTTTCTTCGAGCAAAAATTTTACCTATCAATATAAAAATTTTATGAGGTTTGGTAAGAGAGAAAATAATATCTAAACAACAAGTTGTGAATACAATAATATTATCATGAATGACATGCAATGTTTATTGCACTTCACTTAAAAGAAAAGATTTGTACCTTTTAATTTGGTTAAGCAAAAACGACAACAGCATAATTTTGTAATACACAACTTTTGATAAGTTAATATTATTGTCAAATTCTTACAAAGCGTTGTTATGAAATGTAATTTTGATGCCTATGCGTAACTGTGTGTATATTATCAGACAAGGACCTTTTATTCTAAACAAACTGCGATGTTTCGACCGTAACATTATTAGCTCACTCAGAAATGTTCTATTTTCTGGCATAAAGAGTATTGAATTAAAAAAAAAATAACATGAAGTTTTATCTTATTCTATAAGGTGTAAATATAACCCGCCATACTTTAAAATTATTGCATTTTTCATGTACAGCATAGATCAAGCATGGACTTTGAGCTATTTTGATAACAATAGTACACTAGTACTCTCACAACTCGTCGTATGGACCTGAAAGTGAAAATTACCGAGGTAGATATAGGCTGCCCTTAGAAGTGGCCCATAATGTACATCTTACTTTAGATAAAGGATGTAAATTTCAAATTACAACTCTACGAACACCAAGATTTGCATATAAATATAAAAACTAGATCTAAAATCAAATTACAATATTTGATCTGAATTCGAGATCTAGATCTCTATTCTAAGCTACAAAGGCTTAATACCTTGCTGGCTAAAATATGTGTACAGATTTAATATTCATACAGATCATATAAAGAATAACAAATGAAAACCAGTCTCATTTTGTAGTGAAACTACTAGGTCTTCGATTTTGAGGTACGGTAACACTCACTTTTCATCAGGCATAATGATAACTTCTAATTTGTGGACGCTGACATTTTTGTGAGTTAAATTCATAAGACAGCCTTATCCATTCCCTATATTTTTCAAATTTGTATTTTAGGCATTTGCAACGGTTGAAATGTTTTTCCAAGACAATATTAAGATTATACGTTCTTCAAAAAAAGTAGTCTCAGCACTCCTTTCTTTTAGGGAACACCTTCGCTACCGTGAAGATATGTTTTATGTTATATTTTTGTCATAAATATTTCCTTCCTTCCAGATAATAATGACTTTACCTTGAAGATAAATGCCAAGTTGCAGAGAGTTTAAACACGTAAAAAGCAGGCTTGGAGTATTTATTTTAAAATATATTTTGTGTTATTATAATTACTTATCTTAGGGGTACAGAAACGGCATGTCTGAGCTTGCCTTTAAGATAAAGTTCTTATTATCATTCATAAAGATCAAAATGACCTACCCAGTTTGAGACAGCCGGCAAAGTTAACCAAATCTCGATCTGGTCCTTCGAACTCTTCCTTCTCCATAACGGCCTTGTCCACCTTTAGTAAAACCAATACTTGCGGTCTGAGAGAAATATATGAGTCAAATAATAGGTAGATAATACAAAAGAAGAGAGAGAGAGAGAGAGAGAGAGAGAGAGAGAGAGAGAGAGAGAGATCAATAGATAAATTGAGACAGGGCAGAAAGAAAGATAGCGGGTGAGAGAGGGGAGAGAGACAGAGAGAGAAAGAGTGTGTGTGTTAAATGATGTTCAGAGGTTATAACAGTCATGGTGCTTCATTTGCCTATAATCTATCAAGCTGTGCATGTATATGTGGGTTCCATTTTCGATAATACCGCTGCAACGCATCAAACTAAGCAATAAAAAAACAGACCTTGCGCTGTACTACATGTTCCTAAATTTAGCCTAGAGTATCTCAGGGTGAATTAAAATAGGCTCCGATTTTTCAAAAAAGTTATTTTAAAAAAGATAAGCTAAACCGCAGACACGCTGAGCTAGTGTTTAGACAAAAAACTGCTGTAACGTCTAACTAGCCCAGAGCCCGGAAACCATGTGATGGCCAGTAGTAACGTTCCACGGCAACAAGGCAATTAAAGTGAGTCTTTTTAAGGGGTATTAATAATGCACTGCACAATATTTATGCCGGTAATGAGATCTATATGTATTCGTTTTTAGATGTCTATCCTCATATCTAATACTGTAATAAAAACTTAGTCGCTTAAGTTTTGTATGTATGTAACTGAATCCTACAGCACGTCTTCAAACCATAACCCTATTGCTACATTGTATGCTTTTATTCTGTTCTTTGCTGGCAACAGGCGATTGCTCTCTATGTTGCGGGAAGAGTAAGACAGTTTTCGATTCGATCTTATTTCATACATCCCGAGAGACAGAGATGAATCGATTATTAATTATAACTGAACATGGATTATTTTGCAATGTTTTGAAGATTAAATTTTAGGTCTTGAATCTAAAAATTGTGCATCTTTTTTCAAATAAAAAAAAATCTTTTTCTTTTTCTTTTCTTTCTTTTTAATGCGCTTAATTTAATTGAAGCGATGTGACCCAGATAAGATCTGAATCAGGTTCAGTACGGTAAATTGATCCGGTCTATTGCCTTGTTGCACAATATTATTTTTAGCTTTTTCTTAACTTGAAACGTAACGCTAGCCACTACCAACTGTTGCCCGGTCACTGCTACTGAGGTGTTTCTATTAGATCCATATAAAAAAAAACTGAGACTAGATAGAAAATTAACAGTTACACAAATTTAGAATTATTATTGCACAGATTGATTCGTCTATTTTGATTGCTTATTACTCTCTAAAGTTTTTCCATAATGTGTGATCAGATTTAAAAGTTTTGAGGTTAGATCTACGGTCGCTTGTTAGGCCGACTAGTTCTATTTTCGATAATACTGTTGAAACGCATCAAATTAAGCAATAAAAAACTGACCATGCGCTCTAATTCATGTTTCTAAATCTATCCAAGGGTATCTCAGGTTGATTTGCAATAGGCTCCAATTTTTTTTTACAGAGCTGTTTTCGAAAAGATGAGCTAAATCACTGACACGCTGAACTAGAGCCTAGACAGAAAATGCAGTAACGTCTAAGTTGCGCAGAGCCTGGAAACCAGGTGATGGCCGGTAGTGACGTTGCACTGAAACAAGGCAATAGGCCCGGCAGCTTGAGCAGATACAGACCCACGATACTTACAAAGAAGTTTTTACGTGAAGATTAATAAGGTCTTTTTTCTTTTTAAATTTAAAAATTAAGACAAGCGCCAGGGTTTTGAATTGGCAAATCATTATAAAGATGAATATGGAGATAGTGTGTCCGTAACAAACTTAACCCGCAAAATGCCTTTCTGAGGCACAGATAGCTCAATTCATATGTGGTTATGGCATCTTGGCGCCAGTCATTCATCGGATGTGAGCGAGCTAGTTTGCTCGGGGGCTAGGTTGAACGATTTCAATCCCGTTTCATTCCGTTGCTTCGCTTCGCAGCCATTTTTTCTCCCTTTCGAGTGCTAAGTGCATAGACCTAGGGCGAAGACTTTTCTACTCCTTTTTGACCTAGAGGCGACACAATTTTTACACCTTGGCAGTTCAAACCCCGATGCTGCACTGAATCCGGCCGAAACAGTGGAACTTGATAAGTGATTCGTTGAATTCAAATTATCCGATATGACTCTCTGAGACTTCAAAATAGTCATTTTTTCATATGGCACAAAGAAGGGAAAAATCCGCTTTTGGAATGTAACTCGAATTATTTAGAGCGAATTATGGTTCCAACTCTGTCTATCTATCTATCTATCTATTTAATGTCTGTCTGTCTCTTCATAATATGTATTTTTGTCTGTCTTATCAATTTTTTGTTTTGTACCCTCATCCACCTAGTTAACTTGCACATCTGTTGCTAGCACCGCCATTTCAACAAGAAAATAAAATCTCTGAAACTTGCAATAGCATTTAAAATACACCTCTCGAAAGAAACACACGGCTTTCATCCAGAAGGGCCCTACCTCCAGTTTTTTATATGCTTGAGCTCGCCCCTGATTCTGGACAAGGCATAGAGAGCTACAGTCATGGAGAGTCCTGTGATTCCGTCACCCCACTCTTTCTCCGCTCTAGAGAATAAACATTTTAAAGCACAGTGTGTGTCAAAAGTCTACATCTTTATGAACTCTAAGGACTTCTAAAGTTTTCCATTCCGGACGTACATAATATTTTGTCAGTACCAAATAAACAAAATTTTAATTTTTTTTTTTTTTTGGTAGATGCGCGATGGAAGATTAAGAATGTTCATTTTGTAAGTTGTTTACTGGATAAAAACAAGGTCATACCGATATAGAGGTGCAATGTTTTAAATTACGGAGCACCTGAAACGCTTATTCTTATTTTAAAAAATCAACTTCTTCGACAAAAATCTTTTACTCTCAGAAAATTTATCTAATCAAGGCTTTGTACATTTTAAAGAACAAAACAACATGCCAGAAAGAGAAATACGTCCTATGAAAATGCATTATGAAATGGACAGTAAATTTTAACAGGAGCATACAGGATTTCTTTCGCAACTGTGTTACAAACCAAATATAGCGAGTCTAACAAAGTAATTGGTTTAAACCTTACCCCTTGTACCCAATATACTGATGGAGGCAGGTGGCCAAGATGATAGCGAAAATTGCGTATGTCCAGTTACAGATAAACATGACAGTGATGCAGAGCGCAGTACCAAACAGCGTCAGTGACCAGTGATAATATTTGAAGCTTGGTCGCCTGTTTTCACAAATACATGTTGAGGTCAAATTTCTTTACTTTTTTTTTAAGTTAATATCTAAGAATTAATGCTGGATTACGTGGGTAGAAAAGAAAAGCGTGCTAAAAAATCTGTCAGAATCACAATATTGTTGAAATACAGGGTCATTCAGGACATGTTATACGTACAGTTTATCAATGGAACCTTTCCTAATTATCGAAAAAGTACAATGAGGAAAGACCAACTGTGGTCATATTGTCATGCTTGCGGTGGATGAAATAAATATTTGTTTCATATTTAAGCAAATGTGGATAGAAGGATATGTATTGAAACCAAGTTTAATTAAAGCAAGATTAATTGAAGACAGGAAAAAATAAATTATAGAAGTGTTAAGGACTTTTTGTGTTTACAAACGTATCTACTGCGTTTTTCTGTGGGGAAAATGCAAGTTTGCGCTTATCTTCGAGAAGCAACGTCCGAAAAATGCAAAACCAAAATATGATAGGCCATGACCAAGTCAATCATGTTCGTTTCTCTTTTTACTACTCAATTTATGCCCGGATTCTATATCTTTTCACGAGATTGAAATCTGAAAGGTAGGGATGGAACTTTGGAAACAAATTGATTTGGATTTGCTCTTTTCTGAGAATCTATAAAGCTTTTACTTTTCTTTTTCGGCAGTAACGCTGCTTGGTAAATAATCGAAGGAAAAACAACCGCTATTAAGTTTGCATTAATCTAGAACTATCATGTAGGATAACGGAGACCTATTATACCAAACATGAAATAACGTTTGTTGGTGACTTTACATAATCATGAAATCAGCCTTTTCGTGACATGCTGAACATTTTCAGAGATTTCATGAAATGAATTGGGTGTTAGTAATTTCGGGGCCATGGGTATGTTAGGCTTGATTGATTCATTGCGCTGCTTTGCTGGGTAGTGTTATCTAAGAGATGAAACATTTTCCTTTCTTCACACAAAACTCAAAACTTTGCATTGCTAGTGAATACTGTGCAAATAAGTATATCACCAATTTAGAGCCAGAGACTACAAGGCCCTTACTACTACAACATCTCTGTTACTGCTACTACTACTACCACTACTACTGCTGCTACCACTATCTGAACTATCTATATAACTAACTAACTACCACCACTACCACCACCACCACCACCACCACCACCACTACTACTACTACTACTACTACTACTACTACTACTACTACTACT
>BLXT01007882.1:2310808-2322362 GCA_019648995.1 Plakobranchus ocellatus
TAGCAATCTGGATCTAGCTCTAGAAAAAAACATCTAAAAATGAGATCTTGTCGATGATATAGCTCAATGCCGAGGTAGGAGATTCTCAGATAAAAATAATATGATATATATTTTAGCCGAAACTGATTTTTTTTCTTCGCACTAACATAGAACAAAGCAGAAAAAAAAGTTACTTCTGATAGAACCTTTAGGATGAAACATTTTTACTTACATTCTGTGTTAACCAAATGTTTTTAGATAAGTTTTAAGCTGTTAGTAGCATTCTTTACTCTACAGAACAAAAATAAAAATAAAAAGGTGAAGGCTAATGCGCTAAGATCGTTCCTGTTTTATGAGGTACCGGGTACTTTAGAGTAGAAGCGGTAGACTGCCTTGCATCAATATGTAGATTCACAGGTTTATCTTGCAATTTATGCTGTCTGAGGAGTAATGTAGACTATAAGAGTCTCATGGCAAAGTTATACTTTGGAGCCAAATCGTGACAAGTGCGTTGGCGGAGAGGCAATGGAAAATATAAAAATCGTGCGGACATACGATAAAATACAGACCTAATCAAAAAAACACACGTCAAAAAGATAACTAAAAAACGAAAGGAAAAAAAAATCGAGTCATTGGTATTGCATGCATAATCCTAGATTAAGAAAGGTCAATCCAAAATCTTTTTGGCCTAATAACATAACACTTTTTGTAATTGCGTCGAAAATCCTTCTATGGTGTCAGGACAAGGCTAGAGGCCCAAGCAAAAACCACGTAGGCCTTTTTTTTTCAAAAGAATTTCTCGTGTAATCATTAGCGTTGATCCCCAGACATCCGATCTTACGCCAAGCTTAGTGTATATGAGCCATAGGGCATTGACATTGTTTTTCCGATATTAAAAACACTCATCAATCAAATACGGTTGAACAACAACTGTTTGAAAAAATGCTTGTCTCTCGAGCCTTTCTGTTAGGGATGATCAAGAGTCACAATTGCAACAAACAATGCAGATTCAATGCGTCGTTAGTAGTGAGCACTCTATTTTTAGATTTTAAAAATCCCATAATTTATTTTTTGAACTTTTCACTCTAGGAAGTCTGGGTTTTTATAAAGTCAGTTAATTTTCCATTCTCCTAATTTGCAGAGGACAACTTGTAACTGTTGAAGCTCATACGTGAGATACACTTTTTCAGCCAAGTAGGCAATAATGTAACGCTTCTCTTTTCTTAATTCAAAGGCGATAAGGAGCTGACACTGTGTTAGGCTTGGTGATGATCTGATTCATATTTTGGCATATTTTTTTTTGTCCCCGTCCACGCAAACATTGGTAGAGAGATTAGAACTCACGACGAAACGTCCCTACAGATTTCAAGTCAAGTAACATTAACTACCCTGCCACCGACACCGAAACACAATCATTCTCATCGGATTACCAATGTATAAATGTGAAATCACCTCTTGAGTACCCGTAAGAAAATCAATTCCCACTCTCTAGATTGTTAATTATCAACTCTGTCCAGAGACGGTCTTAAGTGTGAACTCATTAGTGAATATACTCTTTCTCTCAGGAAGGAGAGCCAAATTATCTTTTTTGATTGTGGTGGTATTAATTGTGGAAAACAGCCTTGTCATGTGGTTGGTAATGCCACACCTTTTGCCTACATGAGAATGATAAGACAGCTGCCTAAATAAAGAGAAAAATAAAAGCTTTCTGAGTTGCAGTGCGTGGCTTCGCACTCCAAACAATATTCGGTTTCAGAAAGCACCAAAAATGATTTATTTAATCTCTTATCTCCTAGGCCATGATTGTGGAATATAATGATGATGATGACGTGATCATTATCATCATCATCATCATCACCATTATCATCATCATCATCATCTTCAACATTATGATCATTACTATTCATATCATCATCATCATCATTATTATAATCATTACTATTCGTATCATCATCATCATCATCATTATTATAATCACTACTATTCATATCATCATCATCATCATCATCATCAACATTAACATCATCATCATCATCATCATCATCATCATCATCATCATCATCATCATCATCATCATCATCATCATCATCATCATCACCACCACCATCATAATTTTTTTTTATAATCATCATCATCATCACCATTATCATTATTGTCATCATCAAATAAATTAATTCCTTCAGCGCCAAGCTTTGTAGAAATCGGGAGGCCTACATTCAATTCAAACTCACCTAAATGAACTTTCTACATTCCATTCTATCTCGAGGTTAAAAAAAAAGAAACAATAACACGTGAAACATTTAAAAAAAAAGGGAGCAACGGAAACTTCCAGCAAACAAATGATAACCGCATTTTTAAAACACTTTTGTGTTTTCTTTTCTTAAACATACAGGTGCTTGATTTTGTCAATGTTATATCATTTAGGTAGCACCTGGAAAATATCTTATAGAAGTGTAAGTTCATGCAAACTTCATTTATTCTCCCTTATAAAAGCATCCTACCTTCGCCAACAGTGTTTACTTTTGTTTATATTGAAAACAAAGTTACGCCCACGCAATCGCTTTATCTTACATTTTGATTGCTTTGCCAGATATAAAGTAAAATATAGGATGCCATCATAGCTGATGTTCAGGAGCCCACACAAAGACTATTCAAATGAAATATACGATTGTTTACGAAAGTAAACTTTGATAATTATATATGTACCTAGTTGCTACATCTACGGGTGAGTGGAACCGCAACGCCGTGATTTAGAGGAAAGAAGAAGAAGAAGAAGAAGAAGAAGAAGAAGAAGAAGAAGAAGAAGAAGAAGAAGAAGAAGAAGAAGAAGAAGAAGAGGAGGAGGAGGAGGAGAGAGAAAGAGATAGAGATAGAGATAGAGAGAGAGAGAGAGAGAGAGAGAGATAGAGATAGAGATAGAGAGAAAGAGAGAGAGAGAGAGAGATAGAGATAGAGATAGAGAGAAAGAGAGAGAGAGAGAGAGAGAGAGAGAGAGAGAGAGAGAGAGAGAGAGAGAGAGAGAGAGAGAGAGAGAGAGGGTATAGGACAAATAATCCAAATATCGACATGAGATGCCGCTTTAAACATTTAAATGTTAGCGAAGTTTAGAATCTAGATCTAATTTAATAACATGCGCGCCGCATAAAAAGAAAAAAAAAATGAGATGCCGCGGTATCCCCTTGTCTATTGTGTACTATAGCTCGGGTTTTTCTGGCAGTCTGTTGGGCGTATGGTGGTTCACACCTGACTGCCAGGATCGAATATCTAGGGGTTTCATTATGATAGGTATGTGCTTTGTCTTCCGCACACAAGACACGAAGTCGTTGAAATCATAAACGTTTCCAAAGCGTTTCATTTCACCTTCGATAGTGAATGGCATGCAAAAGTCGACATAAAAGCATGTCTGGCTCAAGGAATTTCAGACTTATTTTATTTCCTTGTATCTCATCACTGTTCACCAATATGACGAGCATTGAAATTAAGTTCAATTCTTGTATTGTCCACTGCAGTTATCTAATCACACCACAATCTCAATCTCATCCCGCAGTTCCATCAAAAAGCGATGGACAGTTGACATAATGTCCTCATGCCTACCCATGAACTACCTTCGTTCCACAAAGCGGTGAAATTCAGCCTACCTCTGGAGACCGCAGCTTATATCTCAGTGAACTTGTTAGTCTGTGGGTGAAAAAGCCACTTTTCATTCGTCCATACGAATCAGCATGACCACTTTTTGGAGATCTGCTGACATGACTAGTTTGTCATCCATGACAGAGTCTTGTTTGTACTCTTGTCGCGCCTCACAGTATTTGTTCTTGTGCAGAGTTATCTCGAATATGTTACCCACTTCTTCACAGGTAAAATTTTGTTAGTAAAGTTCGCTTTTGGAGCACGTTTCACATTGGTCGTGACCTAAAAGGGTCTTCGATATGTTCATCGATCTGAAAATCTTGTGAAAGTGGGGTGAGATATTATAGACTGAGTTTTCTCGGCATTAGTCTTTGTGCATCTGTCTTACTGTTTTTTCAGGCGGCAAATATCTGCGCAAAGAAGCGTGTTTTCGCCTATAATGTTAAACTGTTGGATTATATAATTGATGGATTTGGAAGCTTTTCCACCTATGTAAATTAAGAGGTTATTAGATGAACGCTTGCTCGATGGCGTTTGTCTGAATAAATCTGTATTGACGATGGCATTTTTTTTATTCGTAACCAAGGGTTCCGAGAAACAAGCTTTTGTATACTTCTAACTGTTTTGCCATCCTGGTCTTTCAAAATGTTTTGAAAGAGCGCAGATTTTTTGCCAGAGATATTATTATTACGTGTCGTTTTTCGAACCGACTCCATTCGAAACATCTTCTGCGCACAGTATTGCGATGCCCAGTGGCGCTTATTTACTTCCTTTTGCAATGAAGCAGGATCTATTATTGACATTTCACTTTCCTCATGCAACATCGCCGTACTCAGGTTTGACAGCGTATTTTAAATCGATTTTGCGCTGCTTTCTTTGTTTATGATTTTTCCCGACTCTGAGCCTTTGGTTTTCATTTTTTTGCTTATGCTGTCAACAATCTCTTAGGGAACCCTTGTGTTATCAGTTCCATTTTGTGGCAGAACCTCTACTGCTGAAGTCAGATTTGTGTCTTTCCATGTTTTTGCTTTGTGTCAACAGGACGGTGGCTCTAAAAAAATGAATATATGTGAAATCTGTAGGTACCAATGAGGTCGACACCTAGGCAGTCAGACGCTTTGCATTTCTGGAATAGGTTATAGGACTTTTGAAATTGCTTGGTAAGCAAATGATGCAACCACAGGCCTAGCTAGACCAACTTTCATAAGCTAGACAGACCTGTATACATGTTTTTCGCGCCATGCTGGCCCTCTGAACTGTACCGCTAGGTCAATAAAGGTTGCGTTGGTTCTATGAAAAGAACTGTATATTTTACTGTGTAGAAAATTTACCATGAAAAATACAGTATATGTGCAATAAACGACATTCATAATCAAGAAAAATACAGTATATGTGCAATAAACGACATTCATAATCAGGAAAAATACAGTATATGTGCAATAAACGACATTCATAATCAGGAAAAATACAGTATATGTGCAATAAACGACATTCATAATCAAGAAAAATACAGTATATGCACATATACTGTATTTTACGTAATATGCAGGTCGTATGCTGTGTTTTTCGTGATAAACAGTGCAGATCGCCGACAACAGTATATGCATTGTAAGGTATAACTTTTTCAATTTTAAAGATAAAGGTACCGAACCCAGATAGAAAATCGCGCCGTAGCTTGGGGCTTCGCGCTGGTCGAAAAAGTGATTTTGGGCCAAACCTTCAATGTTAATACTGTATTTTTGATAATCACGGCAGAATGTATATATATATATATATGGCCTCAATGTAAACACCCAGAAATTTAAATACTTTTCAAAGTTTAACACGATGGCTGATCGTAACATTCTGAGTCATTTTTTGAGGAAACAATATAAAAACAAAAATTAGAAGGAGGTCGAATTTGGAATACTAGACAAAAATAGTGCACCCTTCAGCCTCAGCTTAATATCTTTCATACAAAATTTGAAGTTATTCTGTTCTATGGTTCAGGAGTTTTACGTGACATAAAATTCAAAGTGCACAAATATATCTTGTGTAGATAATGTGTGTATATATATATATAAAATAAAAATAATATAAATGTAAAAAATGTGTCTTTGTCAGTAGCATTCATGCAATTACAAACACTGAAGCTACAAAGGTGGGGGGAAGGAGGGGGGGGGGGGTTAAGCAGCTGCTGTCGAGACCAGAACACTACAGCTTCGAATCTTAGCATCATTTACTTGAGGGCTTTTCCCCTCTCTTCCGGGGAAGGCACTTTACATGGTGTTTTTCATTCTCCCAATTTGCAAAAATGGATACCCTGCACAGTGTAAAATCTGTTATTATAAGAATTTTAGTCTTCTAAAATTAGGCCCAAAAGTTTCAAAACTGTAAAATAGTAAAACGGAAGTTCTTATGCTAAAAAGGCTTAAAAAAAGATAGGTGTAGCCGCTAAGCCTGCTCCACAGGGTTAAGAAAAAGTCAGTTTATAATATATATCTCCATATACTGGTGTCAAGCGCAATGACTTTCTCTTTGGGCTTTTCTAACTCGGAAAAGATTCTAAATGCAATGGTGCTTATAAATAGTGCTCTTCATTCTTGTTTAATATTCGTTGGAAAAAAAAAGAGAAAAACATTTATATATGCTTGCAGAACATAAACACCTTGTAGCGTTATGGTATTAGTTTTTAAAATAAAGAGCTAATAAAAAATAAACATTGCAGATTTGCTAATTTCTCACTTAGCTTGAAATATAAGAACACTCAATAGAAATGTCTTTGATAAGGTGGAGAAATTTAATCTATTTATAGCCCCCTAGCATAGCACAGTGGGAGGGCGGACAAGCTGGAGATCTGGGCGATACAAATGTTTCGAGGCAGCATGGCGTACTCATCTTCAAAAATTATATTTAAAAACGTTTATTTCAGACCTTCGAAAGCATTTACAAGTTTACAGTCAGCTTATTTAAATGGATTTGGTTCCTTTGTACAGAAAATCGGTAGTATTTGATTGGAATTATATCCAAACGGGTTTTATAAATGTTTCTTTATCCGCCCTTTTAAAATAGATTTTGTTCATTCCCAGCTATCGGAAATCCTACCCTGTATTTTAATTGTTTATTTCTTATATCTAAACAAGCGCATAAACAAAAGCCAAACGCATATCTATCATAGTATGTGAACAGCGACTGACTGAATAGACCCAAAATTTTAGAACCTTTCCAGAAAAAAAAAAAAATGCGGATACGCCTTCTTGATATAGGGCCAGCAAAAGATCCTTGAGGGCCAATACCTGTTGGGAATAAAGATCATTGTAAGTCTCTCTTCATATTCTCAAAATAAAGTATACAAATTAAATCAGAAAACTAAACAGCTTTAAAGTAGAAATTATTCTGTTACTCAAATTTGCTGATATAATTTTCTACTCTTTTTTCAAATATCAGGGTAAATCTGTGGCGTACAATTTGTCAGATATATAAAAATGAATTTATTTGAAAGAGGCAAATTATTCTTCAAGGAAGGGTTCAATTCACGAAAATTTAACAGTTAAAAAAATGAAGAAACACTCAAGCACACACACACACACACTCTCTCTCTTCAGTATTTTATGAAATTCTCAAAACATAGATTTATTATCACTCGAAAGAAACATTAATATCCTCGGCGTGGAAACATAACAGGAAATAAGGAGAGTGCGAAAAAGTACAACGACCTTTCTAGATGAAATTAATGGGATGAAGATTAATTTCAAAAAGAGTTCGAGAAAGTTTCCTTTCAGTGAATTAATATTAATCTACCAATCACGCACTAATTCTGTTATTGCTTTTGTTTCCTCTTTTTACTCTCTCTGCTTGTCAAGGATACGTCAATTCAGCTCAAGAATTAATTTGGTATTATCTAAATGCCTTCGTTATGATACCTTCAGCCTTATCGCCCTCACATTTGTTGTTCTTTTGTACTTTATATATTAACTATTGAAAGTCTCTAATAAGCCCTGAAATGTACCGGAGTCATGAAGATTATTCATATTGTTTGATTTCCACTAAACAAGTCGGGGAGCTGGTAGCCCAACTGCTTAGAAATCCACCCTAAAATTTTAAGAAATTCTCCTGTAGCGCTCTTGCGGGCTTGAGTTGGCAGCTCGCCACTAACGCCTTGGCCTGGGCCTAAAAACCTGAGATCACGCTAGGAATGGACGGGCTTCATGCTTAAAACTCACTAACTTCATCTATAGGTCTGTAGAACTGGTTCTATCTCCTCTGTTTTAGGTTTGTCTGAACTTGGAGAAATGAAAAATGATTAATCTATTATATCCATATGCTTTCTTTTTCTCTCCAGATCTTGAAAAAAAATGTCTTCTCGGATCTTTTATACTTTTTGGGGCGTTATGTACATTTTCTTGATTGCTGCCCTTGCCTTAGACGTTGAGTTAATGCTTTCAGTTGCGCAAACTGAGATTTTATGATTGTTGTGCTTTCATTCACCTATGTCATCAGAAGTCTTTCATTTTTTTTTAATCAAATTAGCGCTGTTGGCCTTATGGTTTTGCTCGTAATTGTTTATAAACATCCAATTCCGGTCACATTTAAAACTAAAGGTCGCCCCTAACTTACTTTTTTGACTTTAATTAGAAGAAATAGTCTTTATCTTTAATCTCTTCGATAATGGTTTTTTGAACGTAACATTTCACATTCACCACAATTTGGCCCTTTATCCTTGGTGCTGTAATTGCTGTTACTAGATTTACTATGAGCCTTAAAGCAACGTCTAAACTGTTGTAGCGCAGTGTTTGCGCCAGCGGTTGTAAATTGTTAATCACACGGAGTTAAAGAAGATACTTTCCTTTAATACTGCTGAAGAAATCTACGTGTATTTATTTTCAATATAAGCTTCCATGTAAATATGTACACAAAATATTACTTTAAAACCTATAAACAAATAATATTTCAATGCGCCAATCTAATATTATCTGAAATAATATTTAAGTAGGTCCAAAAGGAAAACAAGGGGAGCGGTGGCTCATCTGGTAGGGCAGTTGACTACCAATCAAAGGTTCGAGGTTCGAATCCCAGTCCAGGCCAATTCAAAGGTTCGAGGTTCGAATCCCAGTCCAGGCCAAGTCAATTTTTCATTGCTCCTCTGTGTCAACCCAGCACTTAATGGGTAGCTAGGTCTCTAAAGACCCGGTGAAAGTAAAGGCGGTGAGGAAAGCAATGGTAAACAACCTCATAATGCCCTATGCCAAGAACAATCAGGACCTTACTCCTCGTTCCCCGGTGCTTGGACTAAATGTGGGACCCACTTTACTTACTTTTAAAGGAAAACATGAAAACAGCAANNNNAAAAAAAAAAACCCAAAAAATAATTTAACTTTGAAAAATAACGTAACATAGGATTACAAAGTCTAAAACAAAATAATGATGCTTAATTTTGTGAAATTCCATTCGTTATTAGACACAAGCAAGGAAGGAGAAGGTTACAAAACCAAGTAATTATGACCAAAAGACCAACATGTGGAGGAGGCATAAAAAGACAGAAGATATTAAATTCATGAAATAACTATGTAGCCCTTAGCACAAAGTTGGCGAAAAGCGTACTGACTGCAACGTGATTCCGAAAGAACGAATTGACATGTCGCCAACGTTTCAAGTAAGAACTTTGATGATGATAGTAATGATAAAAAAACACAAATTTCGATAGTAATTTATTAACGCTCTCTCTCTCTCTCTCTCTCTCTCTCTCTCTCTCTCTTTCTCACTTTCTTTCTGTGTCCCTCTCTGTTTGCATGTCTACCTGTCTGCCTGCGTGACTGTCTGTCTGTCTCTCTGTCTGTCTATCTGCCTGTCTGTCTGTTTGTCTGTCTGTCTGTCTGCCTCTCTCTCTCTCTCTCTCTCTCTCTCTCTCTCTCTCTCTCTCTCTCTTTCTTCCTATCTTCCGCTAACAGCAATTCTGCACTTTTGCTGCCCAATATTCCACAATGTATTATACTTACGCTCATAACAACAAATACTCTAAGAAAGCGGACGTAAAAAACGAGCGGAAACACATGGAAATGGAAAACAACATAGATTTAAAGCTCTGATGCTTGTATAAATAGAAAGCGAGACTACAAATACTTTCTCCTCTGTATCAGCTATTATTTTAGACCAACATTAAATACTTCTATCATCAAATCTTTATTGTAAAGAATAAAAAAAAAAAGAAAAGAAAAAGAAATCGATATTTACAATTTGAGTAAAGAAATCAAGATAAAGTCTTGCATAAAATTATTTGAACATTGAGATGAGGCGTTACTTTGAGAGAGAGAGAGAGAGAGAGAGAGAGAGAGAGAGAGAGAGAGAGTTAGTGAAAGAGAGAGAGAGAGTGAGAGAGAGAAAGAGAGAGAAGGACGGGGGGCGAAGAGAGGAAGAGAGATAAGAGAAAAAGAACGGGATAACAAAGAAGGAAAGAATAAAAAGACAGAGTGAGTGAAAGAGAGAGAGAGAAAGCGAAAGAGAGAATGAGAGTAAGAGAAAGAGAAAAAGGTAGAAGAGAGAAAGAATGAGTTCAATGCATTCCCAAAGATTATTAGAAAAAAAGCTTTGAAAAGATCCAAATCCCTTTAAAAAATGTAAACGGTACTGACGCGACACCAACCATCAAAACCAAGATTGCTAGCAATTGTAGTAATGGCAAGGCCAACAAACGGACTGATAGCTCGTTTCCGAGTCTCTCCCGGGACTTTTGCAATCTCCATTTGCACACGACTTGCACATGAACCAACAGCACGTTCCTGATCGTTTGGAGATATCCAGTTCTTTGGTCACTTCGTCCCATGATAATTTAATCCTCTGTTGACTAAAGAAAAAATAAAACGTTGAAGGTTTTGGGCAAAATTTACCAAGAAGACAAGCCCACAATTCTTCGATATTTATGAATTCAGCTTTCATGACTCCAAGCCCTTTGGCTGCCAAGTCTACGCACTCATTAAAATTATCCTGCAGCTATACTGTGGCTATCGAAGCTCGTTTTTACAATTTCTATATGCAATTAAAAAAACAAGGGAAAAATTTAGACAAAGTCTCAAATACTCCGATATTGAATATCGGATTTCTGCAATTTCAAATATAACATTGACAAAACATTAATACTAAAGATGCAAAAAATATTATGATGAATATCATTATTACCTGTTTCCTTTTTATAGATACCATACCTGAACTACCCACTAGCGATCACAGCTCTGCACTTATTTCTGTCTTCCGATAAATTCGTAAAATACAAAAACACCATCTTTGACTTGCTTTTTGGAAAAGCCGTTTCTCCTTTTCAACTCTTTCATTAAAAATTTATAGTGAAAAGAAACATTTTAAAATAACAAAGAGGTCAAATATCTTAATTTTTGTTCTGTATTGTTACAATATCTTTTACATTTTTTTAAAACTTGCGACCGACAATATATTTATTTGCTGTATTTATTTATCTTCTTTAACCAACGACTGCAGTATCTCCATAATCCTTAAACTTTTTATTTAAATTTTTTTTCCGCGAGTGCAGTTTTTATGTATTTTCATCACATCTATTAAAACATATAGAGATGTGAGAAATACCTAGGCTTTTGCTGCATCTAAATTTGTATTTCTTTAAGAGAAAACAAAACAAAGCAAAAGTCCAGAACAAACAAACAAAAGTAAAATACCCGCAGCATACATATATCTTACATTTTAATTAAATATGTAATCCCTCGGCCTCAAGTAGCCTGCAACAGTTCGCAAAAGTTTGTGCCACAAAATGTTGGGCATCTTAAACAGGCAAAAGTGCGGACTGAAATGTTCTGTTGCCGAAGGGCCGCTGTGGGGTGTGGAAAGGTTTGCTGCGGTCTGTGGTGGTCTACAGTGGTGTTTAGCGGTCTGTTGCGGTTCTAGCGGTCTTAGGTGGACTGTTGCGGTCTGTGGTGGTCTACAGTGGTGTTTAGCGGTCTGT
>BLXT01007882.1:2371177-2383677 GCA_019648995.1 Plakobranchus ocellatus
GCAGCAGCAGCAGTAGTAGTAGTAGTAGTAGTAGTAGTAGTAGTAGTAGTAGTAGTAGTAGAAGTATAGTAGTAGTAGAAGTATTAGTAGTACTAGTAGTAGTAGTAGTAGTAGTAGTAGTAGTAGTAGTAGTAGTAGTAGTAGTAGTAGTAGTAGTAGTAGTGGTAGCAACAGCAGCAGCAGCAGAGAAAGTAAAAGCAAAGTGTTGCAGCAATTACGTGAAATTCTTAGGCCTTTGCTCTTACCGCAGCAATTGTACAATTCCCGCTGATGCCTAGGATTAAGAGAACGAGTTGAGATCAAAATCTAGATCAATAACAGACATTATTGGCGTTTGCCCACTATTAAGCATAAGGAAGGCGCATCATTAAAAATTATCCTGTGGAGATGTTAATGGTAAGCCTTGTCCGTTTACAACGTCTGTTTTTAACTCGACAATATAAAAAAATGTATCCAAGGCGAGAGGCGCTTTATTCAACCGGTAAATTGTATATATGAGCCATTCCAATCTTTATATACATTTTTTCTCCGTTCGTGTTTTGGGCTATTTGTGGACTACTTCAGCTTTGGTCGCAACTGCTTGATTTAGCAATTTCTTTTCTGTCATAATCACAAACAGAAGTCTACTCTTTTTTTTTGTTACATACAGCTGAGCCCATAATGTTTCGCTCTCAATCATTTAAATATAATTTCTATTCCACGGCATCTGATCAACTATGACAAGGAGCAGGCAAAAGCAAAGCGGAACCTAAGCAGGAGAAGGTTGAAACCAGTGGATATGTGTTCATTTTAGATTTCAAAGTACATTTTCTTCTAGATGCATCATGTTCTACAACAATCAACGTTTGCCATCCAACTGGCTTTAGCAAAACAATGTACCTCACAGCACCAAGTCTGATAGACAGACAGACACACACACTCTCACAAACACAAGCAAAAGAATGTAGGTTTATGGGAATCTCGTTGGTCTCTCTCTGGCTATCTAGTGAGCTTATCCCACTGCCTTATTGAAGACACCACTTTTTAACTTAACGATGTTTGCATTGGTTTTCCAACAATTCTCAATTTTTATTCTGAGCTTAATTGCCGGTTTGACTAGACTATTTTCCTCTACATTTTCTTCATTGACTGGCATTCATAAATGTATCAATTAGTTTGTTTATAATTTCTATTGTAAAAAAGGCCATTTTTTCCTTTCATACAGATATTTATCGTGTTTCCTGCTAATATTTGCCCAGAAACCGTGCAGGGCAGGAAAAAAAATTATGTACAATGACAAAACTTTGAAAAAATGACTAAGCACCAAAGGGCAAAAGTTGAATGTCCTGTAAACACTTACGTCAATGTCGTTCAATGCGGATAGTTGAGACTAGATCTATGCGGGAGCATGCAATTCAACATTGTAAATAAAAGTTCGTAAAAAGATTTCCAGTTATAACAATTTGAAGAAAATGGTTTCAGCCTTTTGTCCCTAATTCTATACAAACATTCAGAATTCGCTATCTTTACCTAAAAGTCGGAAGAAGCAGTGGCTCATTTAGCAAAGCAGTTGGCTACCAAGTGAACGGTGCGAGGTTCGAATCAGAGTCCGAGCCAAGACAGGTTCTCATCGCTCTCTTTTCCCCACCTAGCATTAAATGGATAGCTAGATGTTTTAAGATACGGCAAAAGTAAAGACAGCAAGGAAAACAATAGCAAACTGCTTCGGAATACAATATAAAGCAGCACCTACAATCAGGAACGATCAGGATTCCTGATTTCCCGAGCTTGGACCAAGCATGGGACACACTTTACTTTACTTTACTTTACTTTGTATCTGAAAGTCAATGTCTAGTTCAGATTTAAAATCCACATTTAAAAAAAAATGAAAATTAGTTTTTTTATTCACAGTAGAAGAAAAGCGATGTTATTGTTTAGTCGTCTCATTATTTCAAATTTGTGTCTGTGCATTAACAAGATGACAGCGAAATGACATTTTTGTATGATTCAATAGAATACATACAAGTATATAGATATGTATGTATGTATGTATGTATGTATGTATGTATGTATGTATGTATGTATGTATGTATGTATGTATGTATGTATGTATGTGTGTATGTGTGGAAATGTGTGTGTGTAAAAATCTGTAGTTAACAAGTTATTGCTTTTGTTTTTTTATTTTATCGTGACTGTGTGAAGGGTGAGAAGGTAATTTTATTATGAGCCTTTCTGAGAAAATAAAAAATATAAATTTTAGTGGTGTGATTACTTTTGTCTTGTTCGTTAGCAATAGACAGCAGGAGATGTTTTGGTAATAATTTGCGATTAGAAAGAAATGTCCTGTTCAATGATAAAAATCCATCCAGATTAACTGAAGCAAACTAAGCAAAGAAAGGTAAAAAAATTGATATTCCATTATTCCATCATAAGCAGTGAAAATAGTGAATGGTGTTTTGAACTCAAGGATTCTACATTTTTTTACACATCTGGCAAATGGACAAGACCAGAGAGAGAGAGAAAGAGAGAGAGAGAGAGAGAGAGAGAGAGAGAGAGATAGATAGATAGATAGATAGAGAGAGAGAGAGAGAGAGAGAGAGAGAGAGAGAGAGAGAGATCCACGAGAGAAACACGATTTTTTGTGTTTTGATCCGGTAAAAAAATGGATCTGATTGTTTTTTATCTCACAAGCCGGTTTTAGTAAGGTACTCGCGCACTTAGATATATGTATAGAAAGAGATCTAATAACTACTTTGATTATACCCAGGTCTTTTTTAAAGAGTTATTTAATTGTTACAGCGGGCCAGGTATGATAACGTTCGAAGTTGTGTCGCTGGCGATTTTTGTTTTGGTTACTCGCACATCCCTAGAGTAAGTTTGAATCCAATTTCTGTTTTCTGTTTCTCTTTCTTTGAGCTGTAAATATTGATTTTCTTCAATTGCGAATCCTAAATTACGCATCTTGGTAAATTTTATTCGCGTGGTGTTTTAGACACGGATTAGTGTTTGTAGAGTTTACGATTAGGCCTTTTCAGTGAAGTTTTGAGGTGAATAAGTTGAATGAGGCCAAAGAAATATAGAGAACTAAGTTTTTGTGCTACATATTCGGAAGAATTTCCATACAGCACTATTTCAGAAGCATGAAATTAAACTGCTTTCTGCCATGGCGGTCGATTTTATATCGTTCTTCATATTAAGACAAATATTCACAAAAAGAATGTCTCAGTAGTGGAAAAGGCAAACAAAGATAATAGTCAGCCATGCATCTCAATATTTGGATGCAAATCATCAGCAGAAAATGATATTTGTCCAGAATGTCTATATGGCTATTCACAGCTTTTCTACTTGAAGCACAATATTCCATTGCCAGCTGCATATCACACGTGCTTATTGTTACGTGCCGAACTCAGAGAAAGTTAAGAAGTTCAAATCTGCCCGGACGAAGACGTCAAGTAGCCTATAACCAAAGTAACGACAGAAGACAACACCAACTCATTTATCCGTACATTGAGAAAGCTTCCATTTATTAACAACAGCGATGGTTTTCATACAGTAGATGCTAAGCCCTACCTAGTTATAGTATTCTCAGATGTTGATTCTCAGACCATTTCATCGCAAGTGTTGTCCATCCCTATACTAAAAGAGGCTTCTACAGGAGAAAACACAGTAGATCTTTTGCTAAAAGGTTCGAAAAAAAACATAACATTCTGTGGGTGTATTGTTTAGCAATGGGGTCAGATAATGTATTAGTGATACTCGGCAAACATAATGAAATTGTGGCAAAGCTACGAAGTCAAAACCAAACATTACAGCTTTAGGTTACCCATGCCAATTGACCAAACTCACTGCACAAAAAAACTACATCAGCCTTGCCATTGTCTGTCCACAGTCTCTTGATTATATTATTCTGTTACATGGAGGACAGTGTCAACAAGAAATTACGGCTAAAAGTCATTCAAAGGTTCAGTGTGCACACGATGGCTCTCTCTCTCTCTCTCGGTCAGCGTTTGCCACGGTTGGTGAACCTGTAGGAGGCACTAACTCCCACTCTCATCAAACAATAATAAGTTTGAGGCAAGGGCATTGAGGTTATGGTAGTGAACCATAAAGGCATACTGCCAGCTCAATTACTCATTACTCATCACCCACACCCAGAATGGTTCCACCGGCCTCAAAATCCAACCTATTCCCACCAGCTCAGCCAACAGCCTGCTCCTATCAGCCTCTGTTGTCAGCCTGGTCTCACCGGCCTCTGCACCCAGCCTGGTCTCATCAGCTTCAGCCAACAGCCTGCTCCTATCAGCCTCTGCCCCAACGTGGTCTCACCAGTCTAAGCCAACAGCCTGCTCCTCCTACTAGCCTCTGCCCCCAACCTGGTCTCACCAGCCTCAGCCAACAGCCTGCTACTATCAGCCTCTGCTCCCAGGCTGGTCTCATCAGCCTTTGCACCCAGCCTGGTCTCATCAGCCTCTGCTCCCAGGCTGGTCTCATCAGCCTTTGCACCCAGCCTGGTCTCATCAGCCTCAGCCAACAGCCTGCTTCTACCAGACTCTGCTCCCAGGCTGGTCTCATCAGCCTTTGCACCCAGCCTGGTCTCATCAGCCTCAGCCATGAGCCTGCTTCTACCAGACTCTGCCCCCCAGCCTGGTCTCATCAGCCTCAGCCATGAGCCTGATTCTACCAGACTGCCCCCAGACTGGTCTGATTAGCCTCGTCAACGAACTTTATTCCACCATCCTCCACATCCAACCAGCCTGCTTCCGTTTGCATCAGCCTTCACACTGCCAGATTCCACCAACCTCTTCATCAATCCAACCAATCTGCTTCCACTCTGCCTTTGCACCAAGCCAGCCAGTTTCCATCTCCACCAGCATGTATTTTTATTGTTGATAGGAAAGTTGGTTAAAGGCCACTTATTTTTTTATGCTTTACCCTGCCACTCCCACCACTCTGGCACTGCAGTCTGAACGTGTCATTCTATACTGCATTTTATTGCGTGCTACGGCCACTTCCTCTCTACTTATAAAACAGTATGTGCTATTCTTGAATGGCTTTTTTGATTACTTTGGTGAGGGTAATAAAAAATGCACTTTTTTTTCGGGAATGACAAAAGTTGGGATCTAGGTTTGTAGGAATGACATATACTCAAAACAGCGGCACCCATAAACTGAAATGAAAAAAAGTTAATGGTATTTACATATAAATCCTGGGAAGGCCAGTCTTTACCCTGAAATCAAATTATAGCCATTTTCGACGCCCCCCCCCCCCACCCCATTTTGCACCCCTAGACCCCACTGGATCCCAAGACGGCTCCTGAACCCCGCCAAAAAGTTGAGTCTTATTTTCGGTTTTGAGAAATTGGCAGCTATGCTATGTGATTGTACTTTTTCTTTTCAATAAAATGTGTTTTTCATTAGTATTGCGTCATATCCTCTGATTCCTTTTAAAAGAGCCTCTCTATGATTAATTCTATGCTTTTAGAATGAGCAACATATATTTTTATAGTACTGCGTAAAACACCAGGATTCATTCATAGAACATCAGTTTAGTGAGCCATTTTACAAAAATTCTGTTACGTGTTTTGATGTATAGAATGCGCAACAGTTTAAGATCAGAAATATCCACTAAACAGTTTGGTTTTATGCCTGATAATATTACCTAGAAACACAATATTTACTCTGTCAATGCTTATAGAAAGCTGTATAGAATTGCAAAAAGTAAAACAAGTAGGGCTGTTTCGTATGATAGAAAAATTAGACACTGATGGGAAAGATCTGAGAGCAATAAGAAATATTTGAGCGATCAAACTGCGCCTGCAAGGATTGAGGGAGAACATAATGTTTTCAAATTCATCAAAAGAAATGTGAGGCAAGGATGTGTAATGTCTCCTGATCTTTTTAACCTATGTAGTGAAATAATCAAAAGGAATCTTGATGATATTTCAGGCTTAAAAATAAGGCCGACCTTACTTCTCGAACGCTCAAATAAATAGACTCCGATTTTATTTTCCCGTACGCTTATATTTTATAAAAAAAAAAAGATAGAGATAGTTCAGTAACATCGGCATGCTCATACTTACACTCAGCTGATGAAGTTAGATCTAGAAGAACGGATCCCCTTAAAGTAAGTACATTTTGTAGTGCCCATTGCGTTCGGGAAAATAAAGATTGTACCTAATTTCCCGAGTGTTCGGGAATATGGTCACTTTGTAAAATTAAATGGAAATAACTTCATGTATGCAGGTGATGCAGTTTAATAGTATAGTCTGATGAGTAACTCCAAAAACTTTAGATACTGCAGCTATAGAGAACGAGGGAATGGGCCTGTCTTAGAATGTGAAAAAACAAAACAAGCAAAAACGTAATGTATCTATAGTAATCTCAAAGAAATTCTCTCACCCCAAATGGAATTCCGTTAAAAAAAAGGCGAAAAAAATCAAACAAGTTACAAAAGTCAAATATCTTGGATACCTGATAACATCAGATAGTCCTTTTTTTATTTTGGTAGATATCCAAGTGAAATAAAATGAAAAGCCATGGCCAAAGATTCATTCCATAAAAGGAAACCAATACAAATAGAAGTTACACAATATGAAAACCAAATAAGGGTAATGAAAACATATGTATGGCCAGTAATTTTATAGCGCAGTGAGTGTTGGGCAATAAACAAGTAAAAATAGAGAAAACTAGAAGCATCAGAGACGTGAATTGTCAGAGGAATGATGAGCATATCATGGACGGAAAAACGTCCAATGAACTGGCATTGAATGAAGCTTATCTTGAGGGATCACTCATAAAACCATAAGACAGAGGCAACTAAGGTTTTTAGGCCATATTTGCCGACACAAGGGTTTCCAATACCCATCAATCACTGAAAAGTCAAATACAGTAGAGGTACAGAGAATAATAAGTCATGAGCAATAGGTAAAGGCAGCAAGAACGACTTTATGAGAAGAGGTTCGAGTGAAGGAATATGATCGCCACTGTCTATTTCAGACAAAGCACCTAAAGGAGAAAAATAATATGGGTCAAATTTGTAAGACAAATGTGACAACTGGGGCATTTTGTTACAAGTTCCAAAAAAAGTGAGTGTAGAAGAGGCCATTTAGCAAGAGATCACTATCAGTGCGCGTATGTGAACAAATACCAAAGATTTTATTTACAACACAATTCGCAAAAGGCGTTTCTAAGACTCTTTTTTTTTTTTGTTAAATGGAGTATTTGAAAAATTAAGGCTCTGGCTGGAGAAGGAGGATTAGGAATGCAAAAAAAAAAAAATAATAATAATAACATTTTAAAAAAGGAAAAAAAAATATAAAAAAATAAAAGAATTAAAAAAGAAAAAGAACTGGACACTTGATAAAAATTTCAAAGTCTGTGCAATATAATTCACAAGATTTGAAAGTAACGACTCACTACTAATTCTTTCGAATGTCTAAGCTTTTTACTTGTATTCTATCATAACAAAATAGAGGACAGTTTTCATAACTATGCAATAGTGGGACACAGTAATAACACTCAACAAACCCCTGTCTTTGCTATCTGTAGCTTTTTTTGGATACGCATCATGACGTAAATGTAATTCTAGTGTCTTGCTTTTTGTGTTTTTGAATGCATTGATATGGTTAAATTAGTTAACATTTGTTTTCAAGATCCTCTCATAACAGCTTTAAAATTGAATCGGAAGTCTGGTTTATTATAAACAAAAACAAAAAAATTTAAGGACACTTTGTGCATAATTCACAACCCTTAATTGAAACTCACGCCTAATTTTATCGAAACAAACAATATACCAGTTCAGCCCTAGTATTTATTCTCCTAAAATGTAAAGAACTTGAACCATTAACATAGTAGCTAATGAACGAATTGGCGTAGTCTTGACAGCATGAGGTTTACCGTATACATGGAATGAAATGAAATGGATGATGTAGAAACAACCAAGGAGGATATCTTTTGACAATTCATTATAAGAACATTGCCCTGCTGTCTCTGTACCTAATTATGATTACATTGTACTGTTGCAATTTATATTTTATCACTATGATCTTGTGTAACACTTCATTACCAGTTATTCTACCAGTTCTCTTGTGCATGCTAAATTTTAATATAGTCTTACCGTAATCAGAACTTTTGTGAAATTCCCTAGCTGGACACATGTATGCCGTGAATATTTTATTCATAATTTTTGAAAAGCTTTGACATGAATTACGACCATCAATAAAATTCTTTCATTAAAAAAATCAAAATCTGTACTCTTCTACTATTAACTTCTTCAAATGTTACCTTACAGAAGTTATAGATACATACCATATTTATTTTTCACAAAGCCATACTTTTATTCCATGAGACTTAAAATAAAATGAGTATATAAGTTTACAAGCTGATTTCACTACAGTTGCAAAGTATGTCCTCTACCGATACCGTTTAGGTATATACCTCACAAGAGTGAGTTTACCCTTAAATTTTGCTGTTTGTTTTAGAAAATCCTATCGATCTCTGTACTATTCTAAGCCCGAGTAAACAAGAAGACTCCGACATCAACAAAATCATTGAATATGAGCCATAAATTTGATTTATCAATCAAAATGTTTTAACAATTACTGGCTAAGCATAATCTATCAAAAAAAAAAAAACGAATTGACGTAAATAAAAAAAGCCCACGAAACTGATTTGTACAACTACAAGTATTTTCTTTTTCACCTTGCCAGCAATCCAAATATTTGTATTCAAGTGGCTTTATAATCAAATACATCAATAAAAAGGTTTACAATGGCTATTTTTTTTTTTTGTAAAAAATTTGGACCCCATGTTAGAGGTATTTTCATGACTAACATCATTGTGGACCCCAATATAGACTTACAATGGCAATGACCCCACTTGGGAATAATTATATTTTTGTTTTGAATTAATGTTCAACAAAAAATAAACCATAGTATTAACAGCTGTCCCTATGGCGCGCTCTTACGTTCAAAGAAAGTAAGAAAAACAATTATAAGTATCATGGACCCTATTTATAATTAGCAAAAACGTGGATCCCACAAGGCTCACAATACACGTATGTATGTATGTATGTATGTATGTATGTATGTATGTATGTATGTATGTATGTATGTATGTATGTATGTATGTGTATGTATGTATGTATGTATGTATGTATGTATGTATGTATGTATGTATGTATGTATGTAATACTATTAACATGTTTTCTTTTTCTCTTTTTGGCCTGTGCTTTACCGTAGTACCTTTTTCCATACTGGCAAACATGCCTATAACAATAGAATTCAATGGATGCTACTCTCAATGCAGTTGGCTGAATATCTTGTACTCTGAATCTCTTAAATACGCGAAGATGATTATCTCGAATGTGATAGACACGAGAGTCTGGATGTGACCGTGCTGTCTCTCATTGGTGTGCTCTTGTCACATGGTTTTAGGTGTTAGCTTATCTTGCTTGTCACATAACTGCCACAGACAAGTTAGCCTTGATGGTCGTAGTGGTTGTTCAGGTGTCTCAGGCTGAAGCAGGCTTATTGATCACTGTGGAGATAGGAGCTTAGCTCTCGACCTGTCAGCGCCCTTCCGTCAGAGTGAGAGTAAAATCAGCCCTACGTGTAAATCCAATATCCCGTCTCTATTATATATGATTTATGATACTTCATAGAAGCCTTTATATAAAAATTATATATAGACATACATGAGGATACATGAAAATACATTTCAAACATACTCTGTAAATTTATTTTACATTGAAGCACATGTAAAGATAATGTATAAAATATATTCCGCTTCTTTCATGATCATACATCTTTCTATGTATCTATCTATTCGTTCCTCGATATCCGTTTGTCTATCTGAGACGTATTCATTAGCCTGGGATCACCAAAGTCATGCGTGGCTGAAACACAAAACAAAGAACAAACATATTGTATGGAGATGTGGAACGTAAGAGTCCGTAGTGTTTGATTTGATGAACATGATTATACTCCTTATTATTTTCCATATTTCATAATTTGTAAAGTCCAGCAAGGACTGGTAGATAGAAAATTAAAAATAAAGATTACAGATCGCTAGCTAACTAGCTAGCTAAATAGAAAGATAATCGATAAACCATCAGCAATAATGTGATCTCAGCCTTTTAGGCTATCAGCCGAACAAGCATCGTGGTGGGCTCGAACCTGAACCTGCAATAGAAAGGTCCCTTACAGAACTCAAGGCAAGTTCGCTGGATATTGGGCCGCCAACATCCCAGGTATGAAAACTAATTGGTAGATAGATGCCAGAAAACATATGTACCTATCATAAACTTAGAGCAATACTTTGTTGGTTAGTTGATTTTGTATATAACCAATTCACAACAATGGGATTTCTGGCTTACAGGCTTCCAGGCCCTCCGTCAGGCCAGGGCGCCGGTGACGGGGCTCGAACCCACGACAGAAAGGTCCCTGCAGATCTCAGGGCGGATTCGCCATCCACAGTACCACGCCGTCCCCACATAGAGCAATAGAGACGGACGCATGTTAATGCATCTTGCCTCTGCAGATCTGTTTTCACATCAATTATAGTTTTACTGGGCTATTTCAAAATAAATAATAGAATGTGCTAATTTCTAGTTTTAGCAGATGAATCTGTGTACGTTAGAAAAAAAATTGCTTTAAAAGCTATTAAACTTCTCGTGCAATTGAAATGCGCTGGTTATAAATAAACAATTTTTGTTTGTCCATGACCGTAGACAGATAATATCTTTATGAAATGCAAATGTGTAACTAAATCTAAATTCACCTCCCCAGTGAAATAAATTGAGGTGTATTCAAATCTAAAGTCTTTGGCTAATGACAAAAATACAATGCTACATATTGGCATAAAAAGAATTTGACATAACCAAGCTCGGTTTAGCGTCGGAGAATAATTTATCTATCTTTCTATCTATATGCACGATAGTTCGAGGCTGTGGAAGTTTTTTTTTTTAGATAAAAGGTGACGAGGTGATAGTCTATTATGGACTGTTAACGTTGGATGTGCCTCACTTTCTCCTCATTCTGTTGAAGTTAAATAAAGTACAGTATCTCTCATGAATTTAGGCTACAGATTCCGCACTTTGGCTAGACTTCGGCAGCGTTGAAGAGCTGAGTATAGAATCTTTACCATATTAAAAAAAAAAAAAATGTTGAAAAATAAACTTTTATTGTAACCAGCCCATACCATAAAGAAAATATAATGTAAGGAAATTCTACCTATTTACTAAATCAACCAAACCGGTTAGCACAGGGGGCAAAAACGAAAAAAAAAAATTAAATAAATATTGTCAATAATAATTTGAATGTTCATATTCATATTTTCAATTACGTCCTATGACAGTAACGAGCGAAACAGCGAATTCTCTGTAATAATTATTGTCAGAATTCTATTTAAACTTTTCGGGAATAAGTGTATCGTTGTAAGAATGAAAATTCTTACTCAAAGATTGTTTTTTCGTCTTGTCAAGAAAATCATAGTGACCTAACCGCTGAGTCACTCGCTCCTCAATTTTCTCACAGAGATCGACTAGTCGAAGACTGAAAATAAATGATGCTAGTTTGTAAACAAAAGCCATTCTTCTTCTTCTTTCTTTTAATTATCGCTGAAATACTGACTCGCCGCTTACGTGTGAGAGATTAAGCAGCGGTTCCGATGGCTTACCAATTAGCTTCATTGTAAACCCAGGACGCCCACTTATTCACAAAATCTTGACAAACAGGCATGAGGCAGAAAATGGAGCTGCTGGTGAACAGCGTCCCATTTCTATCTATAACAAATGGGTCTATAACCGGACGGGCAAAGCAAGGAATATCAAAATACTGAATTAATGATAAAGCGGTAATATTGATCATAGCCGAGAGTAACTTACTGCTCTTTTTAAACGTCACCCAAAGGCAAGTATGGCGCTTAGAAATGAAAAAAGGAATAATTATTATTCATGTTTGATTTGTTGGAGAAACCTAAGGTCAATGAATCGCCCTTCCCCTCGACCCAAACCCGACCCCCTCCCCTAAGAAAACAAGACTGGATCAAACACCCACACAACATTCTTAATAATTAAGAATGAGCTTGACCGTCACACTGAAATCGCGCTGGCCAAGTGAGAGACACCCACTGAAAGTCACTCCGGCCCACTCATTCACTCACAGATAAAGGCGAATTTTCAATAAAAACAGAAAAAACGGAATTCAATTAATTCGCATTGGCGCCTAAGCTAAGTAGAATGGGATCCCCTTTGGGAATTTGAACCCTGTGTTATAAATAATTTGCAACAAAGGTGTATTTTTTTTTTTTGAAGAATAATATAATGACCCGATTTAGATTAGCTCATGTGGGAGCGGTGGCTCAACTGGTAGGGCAATTGGCTACTACGTTAATGTCCGAGGTTCGAATCTCAGTCCGGACCAAGACAATCTGTTTGAAACTGCTCTCTGCTCACCCACCATTAAATGGGTGGCTACGTTTCTTACAACCCAACTAGACAGTTAAGGGGGACAGGAAAGCAAT
>BLXT01007889.1:22080-39231 GCA_019648995.1 Plakobranchus ocellatus
GGGGTTACGCAAAATAATCACACAATATCTTTTGAATCTGCCATTACTTTCCTCAAAACACAGAAAGTTATCGATGACCAAGTTTCAAGTCAGAGAGTCTCCATATTTATTTACAGGTGTCTTTTTCCTTCAGTTTTATTTCAGTTGGGGGGGGGGGGGGGGNNNTATAAATCACCATAACTCCAGCTTAACTAATTTATTTATGTACCTTTAGTAAAATGTTTTTCCCTTATATAAAATAATAATTTTTTTTTTTTTTAATAGAAACTTTGTCTGCTTCTCTACCCCCCAACCCCTTCCCTAGAACAAATTGCTTTGCTTTGAGTTCTATCTGGATGCAAGTTTTACATCCCCGTGAATAAAAACGTTTGGAAGTAAAGAAAAAAAAACAGCGCTAATGAGATATATGGCGCAAATAAAACTGGAGGAAGAAACAGCTCAATTCTTTAAAATTTTAAATCTTCCTAGCAAGCACCAAGCTTTCAGCTGGAAGCATTTGGCTACAGCGCCAAGCCTCCAGTGGGTGGTGTCATCCTGAAGTATGAGTAGCAACAATTTCAAAGGCTCCAAACCCAACACAGAACCCATTTGGCTTTGTCTTAAAAAAAGAAACAAGAATCACCCTAGGTCTTCCGTAGACAAATAAAGAGTAGTATCGTCAGTCTTTAACTCTTAAGTTTAGGGACAGTATTGCTCTTCACTAGGCTAAGGATCACTTAAGCTTTCAGTTTCACTAGTATTTTCATTCTTTGACCTATTTTTGCTGGCTAGGTCAAAGCCAGTAAAAATGGGTCAAGCGATTTTTGACACGTCCTGGGTCAAAACCTAAATCTACTGAGGCAGTGGATGTTGGTTTTATTTCTCGTGAAATCTGCAGGGATCCTCAATGCCACCAGCACTGCCAGCTTTCCAACGAAGAGACCATATTTTATGAGATTACCACCGCAGACAAATTGTATTTGAATTAGTGCAAACGAAATTTAAAATATTGACAATATCCACAAAGATACTTTTTGTGTTGGTATTAACAATGATTTTATTATTCAATAACAACAACAGCAACAAGATTTCAGACAAAACAACATTCTCCTTTTTTTAAAAAAATCTCTCCTTATGTTTTGTTGTGCTCCAAACCAAAAATATACAGGTCCTGGGCATCTTCATGCAGGATAGTAGTTTGCCTGCGCTGCAGAGCTTTTTAATCCCTTCAGCTCTACACCTATGAGGATTTTATCCAATTATAGAGCCTAACCAATAAGATGAAAATATGTCTTGAAAAAAAAAAATTCAAAAGAGGCTCATTTATACCAACAGCTTATACCAAGAACCAGTAATTCTTTGGGCAGAACTATAGAGAGACAGGTGGAAAGGCAAACAAGCTTTTTCGCCTTTCACAACCAGCAAAACAAGAGAATAGCACAACAGATACCAGGTTACTGATGGGGTGACAGGGTAAAACAACATGTGTTTCCAGCAATTGGATATTGAACAGATATACAGGAGACACAATCACATCACATATTGTTTTGCATATGCTATAAAATTATAACAAACCCTTTTTACAGTTTCTGAACAGAAAGAGATTGAATGTCTGATAACAACATATATTCAATGCACATGACCATATATCATAAAGAACATGTATCATTATCAAACAAAAACAAGAAAATGGTTTGCATACATTCATGCAGAAGCAAAATGCATAACAAACTAAGGATAATCAAAGCTGCTACAATTTAGATACCTCAATAAAATACGCCCGAGTAGTGATCAGGTGGAGTACATAAATTATACTATTGCAGTAGCTCTGCTTTGTAAGTGTCCCATGGTCTGTTTACAAGTCTTCCCTAATTCCTGGGTTCAACTGATTACTTGCATGCTGGATGCTAATATAGATAGTTCAGTTTCAGATACCAAGTAATAAAAAAAAATATATAAAAATGTTCTTTTGAAGCCTCAAAGATGATATCATGTCTTTCAGTGTCAGAAACCATCAGGCTATATAAGGCCCACTGTGTCCAGCTGCCCGAGCAAGGAATCAATTACCAACTCTTTGACTTCCAATTCATTAGGCTACAATCCCAGCCCTTCAGATACACATAAAACTCAACTTAATTGTTGTTTTTGCCACTGTGCCCAATTAACTTTAGAACTGTGGTCCCTGGTATTGTACCTACTCTTCACTGCATGGCAATACATACAGCTTAGTATTTACACCTACACTTCATATGTCCATATACACTGCTGGGGATATTTACACCTACATTTCATTGCATTGCAATGCACTCTGATGGGTGTTTACACCTACAATTCAACACATGGCAGTACACATTGTTGGGTGTTTGTACCTACAGTTCATTGCATGGCAATACACACAGCTAGATATTTACACCTACACTTCAATGCATGGCAATGCAAACCGCTTGGTATATACACCTACACTTCATTGCATGGCAATGCACACCGCTTGGTATATACACCTACACTTCATTGCATGGCAATGCACATATGCACTTACACTTCATTGCATGGCAACACACAACCCTGAGGATTTACACCTATGATTATTTGATATTAGTGGATGATTTTTACAGCCTAATTACCTCAAATTTAAAATACCATCTATTATACAAAGTCTAGGTAAAGCTGTAAAGATATTTTGAAGCAGGCTTTCAAAAGAGAATACAATTATTTTTAAATCAGAAGTTTTTGCTTTGTTGGCTCACCTTAGATTGCTTTTCATAACAATGCTGGATTAATATTGAAATAATACCTATCAAAAAAAAAACAAAAAAAAAAACATTTTGCCTAAATTATTTCTTTGGCCTCACTTTGTGATCTCTAGATGAGATACAGGGCTAAATCCATGTGGAATACTTTTATCACTTACAAAGATCATTCAGATTTAGCGAATTTTTTTTTTTTAAGAAAATATTAGTACTCAGATAAGGTTTTAATGGATTAAATCATTGAAGTAAACATTTTAAAAAAATTAAAATCAGGTTTGTGAGCCAGCCAACAGAAACCAAGATCGTTTTACAAAAAAAATGCTGCATAATAGCCAACAAAGAACTGCTTATTGTAACTATGGATAAAAATAATCATAATGTACATTGTACAGCAAAATGTGGTGAAAACAAAATACAAACATGGTGCTAAACAGTCAAACTTTCAATTTAGGACAAGAAAATCATCCCTGTTTACTTGAACAAATAGTGACAAAACAGATTTGTGCATGCGCATGAGTGCATGTGTATTTACATATATATATATATATATATATATATATATACACACACATATATATATATATATACATATATACACACACATACATATATGTATACACACATACATGCACACACACAGCCTATTCATGAAAGAAAAAAAGCAAATTTAAAGACAAATATTGACAAACGAATGAGGATGGTTAAACAAAAAGCATTAAGTAATGAAATCATGTTCTTTCCACTGTATATTACCACACACTATCTTGGAAGATTATCTGTGATAACGTTTAGTAGGTAAAAGATGCAAAAACAAAGCTCTAGGCATTAAAGATGGACAATATGGCAAAGGTTTCAAAACTTACAAGACAAATTTAGTACAGTCTTTATTTACAATGCAGTCTTGCTCAAGTTTTTTCTTTTATACAAAATTAATTATTTAGAAGGGAAAAAAGCGCATCTGTTATGGGGGAAAACTTGTACATGATTATTATCAAGTTCCTTTAAAAAACAAAAAACCTGAAAGCTTTATCCTGAAAACTTTATGTTCTTGTCTGTACCTGTCAGCCCATTGATAGGACAGATAAAGATCTTATATTCTGCTCAGGTAATCACAAAAGATTGTGTGCATTTTGTGAAAACAGATTAAAAAAAAATTTTTTTTTTTTGCAATGTTGGGAATTCACATTGGAATAAAAATTTTTGCAATTATGGAAATACACATAAACAATGTTGGGAACACACAGAATATGTGCAATGTTAAGAATACACAGTGGAGTGTTACAATTTATGCAGTCTTGGGAAACCACCATAGAATGTACAAATTTATGCAATCTTGGCAAAAGACACAGAAGAATGTACAGGCAATGTTGAGGAAACACTGAATAGCTCATCTATTCAGTGCCTGAAAAACACAGAGGAATGTGTTTATGCAGCGTGGGGAAAATCAGAAGAGTGTAATTACGCAATGTTAGGAAAACACAGAGGATTGTATTTATGCAGTGTGGGGAAAATGAGAAGAGTGTATTTACGCAATGTTAGGAAATCACAGAAGAGTGTATTTATGCAGTGTGGGAAAAATGAGAAGAGTTTATTCATGCAATGTGTGGAAAATCAGAAGAGTGTATTTACGCAATGTTAGGAATACACAGAGGAGTGTATTTATGCAGTGTGGGGAAAATGAGAAGAGTGTATTTACGCAATGTTAGGAAAACACAGAAGAGTGTATTTATGCAGTGTGGGGAAAATCAGAAGAGTGTATTTACGCAATGTTAGGAAAACACAGAGGAGTGTATTTATGCAGTGTGGGAAAAATGAGAAGAGTGTATTCATGCAGTGTGTGGAAAATCAGAAGAGTGTATTCATGTAGTGTGTGGAAAATCAGAAGAGTGTATTTTTGCAATGTTAGGAAAACACAGAGGAGTGTATTCATGCAATGTTGGATAAACAAAGTGGGTTATATATACAATTTTATGCATGCTTGGGCTTTAACAAAATCTTGCACCTTTGCAATGTAGGGATGGCAAGACATGCTGCACTCATGCGATGTGATGGATGCCAGATAAGAAAGAAGAGTATTTTCTAACGGAGTGCCTGTCCTTGCAATACCCCAAGCTTGTACCATGGTCACTGGTTTTTATAAAATAGTAAAGTGCAGTAGTAATCTAGGCGTTTTTGTTGAATAAAAAAATGTTTTGTTCTTAATTTTCTGTTTATTTTTTTATCTGTCCCTTTCAGATGCAAACTCCTTATATTTCTGTTTGTTTACAAACTATCTTTTTCATTGCTTTTCTTTTGTCAAGTCACCCAGCCCTTAAAAAAGTTTGTAACCTTGCAATATTCAAGAAGGTATTGTTCAAGAGAGCACTTATGAAAGATTCTAAACGATAATTTTAGTCAAAACTCCTTTTGGTTTACAAGTTTCCCCATTCTTAATGTGAGCCATAAAGTTTTGCAAGTCTTATTTCTCATACAAGCTGATTACAAGTATGATAAATAAAAAAGAATTTACTTGAAGTGTGAGGAATCGGATAAGACTGCATACTTTTTTCCAATGGATGGTGTAAGCATACGTAGAGATGAAGATAGACAGACACAACAGCTTATAGGACAGAATGACCTGATGTGTGCAGAGTGGCACACCAGCCTGTAAGATAGTATCATCTGTGGCATGAAAAATGATGCATCACTTTATGGGTTAGAATCATCTGTTGTAATGAAGAATGACACACCAGCCTGCAGGATAGAAACATCTTTTTTTATGAAGTACGACACACCAGTCTGTAGGCTAAAGTCGTCTGTTGTGAAAAGACCTTTAGCAATCATTGATATGCTTGCTGCGTCGTCTCTGCTTCTGACTGACCTCTTCATCAGATGATGTGCTCAGAAACATTTTCACCTTGGTCAGGAATATGTCCACTGTAATGAGGAGAAAGATCCAGATTAATATATGCATGACGGAGTGGATTTGTTGTACATAAGATTCAGATCATTAACACAAGTACATCATGAAATGTATTTGTTAGAATATTCAGCTTAAAATGTGTACATTTTGAGTGGTTGTTAGTGGAAGATTGAGATTAGCCCTTGCACAACTTGGTAGTTTATTAATGGAAATTTAAAGATTATCGCATGTGAATCGGTGAAGTGTGTTTGCTGGAGAAAGATTCAGAGTAACACATGTACAACATAGAGCAGATTTGTTGGGAGAAAATTCAGAGTAACATATGTGCATGATAGAGTGGGGTTGTTAAAGGAAGACCAAAAGATTAACATGTGTGCATGGCAGAGAAGGTTTGTTGACGAAAGATTCAGATTAACAGATGTTTATCTCGAGTGATTTGTTTGGAAAATTCAAAGATTAGCTCATGTGTATAAAAGAGCGGCTTTGTTGGAGAAAGATTCAAACATGAACACATGTACATGATAGGATGGGTTTGTTTAGGGAAGTCTCAAAGATTAAGATAAGTAAAATGCAGGCTGCTAATCCTCTTCAAAAGAAAAATATAGTAATAAATGTTTTTAAATCACAAAAAAAAAAAATGAAAAGAAAAGGAGTATAATTACAAGTTGTTTACTTAAATTATAACCATTTATTTTAAGCACAATTTTATTTTAAACTCTTCAAAATTGTGTGACAAGGGTTTTAAAAATCATGGATTTTTTTTTTTTTTTTTTCATTTTACATTTTTCAAAAGTGATACTAAATCTCAGAAAATGGTCTCATAGACAGGCTATTTCTAAAGAATAGAATCTAGTTTGAATAGCTTCCCAATGTCTTTCCTTTAAAATCAATAATTTCATCATCACATAACAAGGCTAATTTATAGACTGCAACGAAACAAGACAGGTTCCCTACATTATACTCAAATGAGACAGATGGAGAAAAGGAGCGTTTAGTAACCATGATCTAGGTATGAATATGGAACACTGCTAAAAATGTTGCGAATCAATGTAACAATAAAAATTGCAATTGCAGCCACAAAAATCATATTCATATTTGTAAACTAGCTTAAGTTCCTTCCAAATTACACAAAAATTGTATTCCACACATTTGAACCCTTCTACATCATTTAAAGTACTCAATAATTTTATGCACAATCTCTCACCATACTTAAGTCCATGTGCATTATTTTCAACAGACTCATGATACAAACATTTGACTTCCTTAATCTCCTTTGCAATATTTGTATGAAACACACACTTATGAGATTCAACTAAAAACTTATCTATAGTTTACCTTTAGGCATCTTTGGTAGCCCTGAGAACATTCTGTTCCTTGCTGTTAAAAAGAACAAAAAAGAATGGGAGAAAATGAAATAATTATCTTTTCCTAAATACAAGCACACGTGTACATACATACAATTACATATATAAATAAATATTTATTATATATACATAAATATATATATATATATATATATATATATATATATATATATATATATATNGAGAGAGAGAGAGAGAGAGAGAGAGATTTTTGATAAAATGAAGAGAAAGTGCTTAAGTTTGATAAGGAGCTATAAATAAAAATTTTACCTCATTGCCACATCAATTATGTTTTTTTAATAAAATGAGAGAAAGTGCTCTATTTTGATACGGAGCAATGTCGGTGCTTCAAAGGAAAGAATGAAAGTCTGGTGATACAAACTTCATACATATAATGTGTGTGTGTGGATATACAACTGGAAATATAACTTTTACAAAGCAGTGGATACAAGCAACTTGTACTTCACCAAGAAATAGACTGACTGTGACAAACATTAGAGATCACCATAGAGATACACACAGTGGCACATCCGTTTGAAAAAAAAAAAAAGAAAAAAAAAAATTTTAGCTTGCTCTTGCTATTTTGTGAACAAAACACAAACTCAACTCATAGCACAAGTGATTTTCTAAGAAAAAATTTCAAGCAAATCTTACCCGAAGATTTAAGCACAAGGCGTTTGTAAACCTGTCGCATGCGCTCCAGATTGATCTGGCTCACCACACTGTGCTGCACCATGGGAAGGGGATAATCCTTACCCACAATGCACATGGCTGCCTTCTGCACAGACTCTGGTGCTGTCCATGGCTCATAGATGTACTGTGTGGGCATACCCTTTAACACTGGAAGATAGTGTCTGAAAAAATGTGCATGTGGAAAAAGAATAAAGAAAAGGTCTTGAGACATGTCTTCATCTTGAGTTGACATATGGCATATCATCTAAACTGGTGTAGAGACATATCATCTTGAATTGAAGTAAAGCATATGTGGTAAATAAAATTTGGACAGGTTTCAAGACATTATTATCAGACCTGCTAACTCCAAATTGTGCATTGCAAAAAAATTCACCTCTGATCACAGGGAATATGCCAGGACGCTGTATTATATCATAGTTCATCTTATCACCCATAGACAGGCCATATCAGTGTAGTACATCATAAGCTGATCAATAAATCTTTGAACATTAAAGATGCAAAAAAAAATCTCTCATTGCCCAGAGTCCATTTCATATGACCAGGTTTAAAAGATTGGGAAGTCTAGGGATCAAATGTCGAGTATTTTTTTTTTCAAAAGATGCACCTAAAAATTTATTTTATTAAGTTTCAGTTACTCAATAAAAAGGCTAAGTCAACTATATGTAATAGGTCTACAGAAATGTCATTCCTATACCTATACGTATGATACAGTTTCCATTAAAATGGAAGAAAATAAAATCAAGGTATGACTATGAGTCTCAGATAACAAAAAAATTGACAGATTAACCATGTGAGGTGATAAAAGTCTGAACTTGCTACATTTGCCAAGATTGACAATGATGGGTCAATATTCCAAAATCAATTTTCTCTTTGTTCAATACTCCATGACAGAAAATGTATTTTTGTTATCTAAAGACAAGGCTGATTTTCCTAGCTCCAAAAAGTAATAAATCTTGGAATCAATCTTCTAAAAATTGAGACAAGATCTAACCTGGATTTACACGAAGACTAAAGTCTCAGATTTAGAAACAGAATTAAGACACAGTTATATCAGACTAAATCAAGATCTGAACATAGGCTAACTGTAACCTTGCCATTTGCAGCCTAATAGTTATACATTCTGCTTTTTTATTACAACTGCTTTTACACTGTTCAATATAACATTTTATTAGGCGATTGAAACATTGACTCTAGATTAGATCTTGACCCAGAGAGGCATGTGAGCTGTAAGAACCATTCCAGTCCTCAACTCTCTTTAGTTGTTACCTCATGAAAATTGATTGATGCCAAATTGAGGTTGATTTATCATCCCATCTAAGTTTTCAAACTGCTACTATTTCCAGAATTAGTGAAGAAGTGAGTAGCTTTCCCTAAACTATTTCCTGTAACTCAAGACACAAAGTTGATGTCCATTTCTAACACCATTGGAGAAAGCAGCTCCACAGCAAACTTGCTATTTGCAGTATTAGTGCCCACAAACCTTCTCACTCCGGCAACAAAGTGTGTATGTACCTATTCAGTTTTGACACAACTTCATATATGGTCATTTTGTTTTTCAAGATCTGATATTTAATTGTTGTAAGCATTTCTTAAGAAAAATTATTAGGTTAGATTTCATCAGCAAATAGAATGAAACATCTGTCTCTTCTTTGATCTTTCAAAAAAAAAATTTTCTTGATCTCCAAGCAGAAAATCCCAGGATTTTATTTCAAGGGTTTTTGATATACTGAGTAAAGTATATTACTTTTTTCAAGGTATAATTTTGTACTAGCAAAAATACACCTAATAGCATCTCTATTTCAATAGCTTATTTTATGGCAATGCTAAACAGTTTTTCCAATAAAAGTAAGGAAATCCAACAAAAATGCAATAATGTTACCTCACAAAGTCTCCAGAGGGATCTGCACGTTTCCCAAATGCAACTGGACAGTAGCAGTGGAAAAACTGTTGAAAAAACGCTGAGCAAGACAGCCACATCCACATACCAGCATTAACACTCCAGTCTGCATCCAACAGCATCTCATCAAAAACCTACAACCAAGCAAGAAAAAAGATCAGCACAAAGATTGAGGCTTAGCTTTGATTGTGCCTGGTGACACAAATATCTTATACTTGTTATTGCTATATTGGTTCTCAGAGTTGTTCATAATTTTCAGTTGCATGTAATGATATTGCAACTGTAAGTGTTAGGAAAGGGACAATGAAAGTGTTAAGAAAATGCAACCTGAGTAAAATATGCTCAGTGTTTTTTAGCCAGCACCCATGCGCTTCTGATAATACTACATGATCGTCACATAATATTGAGTATCTCTAACCTTCTACATGTCTGAATTTCAACTTATTGTCAAATAAAATAAGGAAATAACAAAGGGTTCGTTTAAAAAAAAAAAAAACACCCCCAATAGACACAATTGGTATACTTTTTCAAGAAACAAAACAGTTAAATGTAGTGGATGAACGTAAAACTGGCCTGCAGTTGTTTATGGTGTAAAAACTCTTCTTTAAGCTGATCAGTTTGCAATACAGACATGTGTCTAAAAAACAATTGAACTCCTCTCTATTTGAAAAATACTTTAGTTCCTTTGACTCCTCACTGAGTATAGAGGAACATCAGACAAACTTGTAAACTTTTTTGAAGTTGTGAATAAATAATGCTAAAAACACCATTTGAAGAGCTAACAATACAAGTCAATTTTTATTGCATTCATCAATTTTTACAATTCTTTTTTTATATAATAGAGGAGTTTTCTGCTTCAACTGTGTCTACAGCATTACTGCTTTCTTTAATTTTGAGGCATATGCTGTTTTCTCCAACAATATCTACCATGATGCTCCTTTATTTACTTTGAGACATTTTCTAAAGTCCATCTTAAATGTTTACTCTTTCTTTCACTCTCTAACAGCCAAAGCAGTTTTTCACTACTTTGACTTACCTTTGGCTTTTTATTTTCCACAACGAAATAAAACAAGCAAGCAATTTAAAAAAAAGTAAAATTCCAGCTCCAGCCTACCTTCATTCCTTCTTCCCAGGAAATCCACAAGTCTCCTCTCGTAAGAAAGCAGGCTACAGCATGTCGGGCCAGGTGGTGAATCCAGCCTTCCCTCCTTAGCTGCACCATGATAGCATCAATCCATGGGAAACCTGTCATACCCTGATGACGGAGCAATACCAGGGAACATTACCTTCATTATTTTAAAATTTTATAGAATGTTGTATTCTTCAAAACCAAAGCCTTAAAAATAGGCATTTTCATAAAAAGTCATTTTCTTTTTCAACCCACCAAACAAAAATCTGGAGTCAAAAAATAATTGGATGACTGATTAAAACATTCAAAGTACAAAAATACATTTTGCTTGTTATGATTGTCAACTTGAAATTTTTCTTTCTTACATCAAAAAAACTAATCTATCAGGATGAGAGAAAGATAGGATGAGAAGACAATTTAAAAGTGAAGGTTGTTGGTGCTGAGGACGAAATACTTGGAAAGAGAAAAATATTACACAGAAGCTAAGTAGATTAATCTCTTTCCTCTGACACAGCAAAGGGATGTTTATTTTAGAATAGAAAGGTTGATGCCTGATGTCATGAAGCAAGAGAACATTCAATTATTAGAGCAATAAGCTTGAAAATTAATGTAAAAAAGTAGAAGGGCTTCTATATTTTAGAACAATAGGCTTGATGCCTTATAGTATCAAAAATTTTCTTCACTAAACTCATTAAGGGTTGATGGCAAACAAAAAAGAACTAGGTGCAATCCCTAAAAGAACTTGGCAAAAAAAATCAAAGATGCCGGAAAGAGCATGGCTTAAATATAAACATGACCTACAGTTTCAAAAACAATGTAAGGTCGAGTGAACAATTTTCAGAACTCAAAACCATTAACATGTTCAAAACCATTGAGTCCTTCTATAAATATTGAGTTCATATAAACAAAATCAAGACACTTAAATGTATCATTTGGGGTGTGGATATTCTGATGAACGAGTCTCATTGGGGTGAAAGATAAAAACACCAATAAAGAGGTCCCCTTGGATACTAAAAATGTGGAACTAAAATAATGTAATGCCAGGAGTCACTATGCAAAATCAATGGGTAAGGCACAAAAGACGAACAATAGAGGCAGGCAATGACTAAACAGTTTGGATGATATATCAAGGAGTATACCAGACTAGAGCTATCAGAGTAAAGTTTTAAGAAACCACAAGGGTGAACATGACTTGAGCTGTTCATAAAAACTTACAACTAACCCCCTGTTTAGTCATCTGACTCAGAATCTTACCTCAGCCCACTTGGCCAAAGCCTCTGGGTTATGATCCCATGGTATCTGCACACACACAGAATTGCCGACCATACGGTCAAAGTTGGGGTTATTTGTGGCCACAGTGTAGAAAAATTCTCGCCACAAAAGTTGTCCATGTAGAGCCAAGGGTGGGTCAACACCTTTCTTCACCTTTAACACCATAAATCATAGAAAATAGTTTCAAAAGTTTTTAAATTTTTGTTGCATTATCTAGCTATTCCCTTTATTTTTATTTTTTTTTATTTTTACCCTGTTGTATACTCTGATTACATCAACCTTTAAGCCAGTGTGGAGAGCAAAGACACCTAAAGCTAAGCCAAAGACTTAAATTGATTCTTTGAAGGTAGAGAGAAAGAAAATTATCTGGATTTTGAACACTTTGGCAGAGTTTCTTTTGATGCTTAACATTGAGTTCATTTATATTAAAATCAACATTTCCTTATTAACATAATTATTATGGCACTATAGATGTGAGCTTATCTCTCTTCATCTATCATAAGCTATATTCATTGATCTCACCCTTTTATAGAGCTCTGTGAGTTTCCAATAGAAAGTGCGTGGAGAGAGGCACCCAAAGCGCAGATAAGGGCTCAGTCCAGTCCCACTGGGGTAGAGAGATTGGGGTTTCATTTTAGGTTGCTCAAAGCTTGCTACCCATGCCTGGTGGGGATAAATGGGAGAGACAAATGGCATCAAAACAGAATTAACATGGCTTAATTGAAATAAAATAAAATATGAAAATACTCACATGGTTTAAAAGGACAAATGACTGTGAAGAATCAACTGCTCTAGGACAAAAAAAAAAAAAAAATAAATGCTGAGAAAGCTCCTGTTTCAACCAACAGGTGCTAGTATCAGGCAAAAACCACAATAACTTGCAAGATACCAGAAAGGTTTCAAGACTTCATCATGAGGTAATGGCTGCTTTTGTCATACCCAGCAACAAAATTGAGTGTATTTAAGCTTTTTTTGCTCATTTTCTGAAGTGCATTAAGGATCAATACAACAGCCCAATCTTTTGATAATACAAGGGCTTCTTGTGTTCTGTGATAATTTCATCCAAATTCAATCGCTTCATTGACAGAGTTAAGGTTGAGCTACAGAAATGCAGTAATGCTCCACAATAGTAAAATAAAAAAAACAGAGTGTGAAAGAGAAAACGAAGGACAGAAAAAAAAGTTGTAAAATAAACGAGCCAATTTGATAACAATTAAGACAGAATAACATCTTTATTTGCAAGTATAAAAATTATTCAAAGGTACACACAGGCATATGTGAGGTGACAACAACATAATTATAAGCAAAAATAATGCTGATTAGCTTACTATAGCACCTGGTTCAATGTATAAAGAAATTTTCCAGTTATGATTTAGTTTTCTCTCAAGACTTGATTTAAGTCTCAAATCCCAAAAGTTCATTCTCTAGGATTTAAGCTTCTGGGCATGCTATTGTTTTCTAAAACCTTCAAATGCTTCAACATGATCACCAATACGGCTCAAGATATATACGAGCGACAGAAATATCCAGTGAAATGAAAAATATACTCTATTTGTTTGTAATGTGCATATAACCCTTCTCTACAAGGTGAAATCAAGTTTTTAGAGCCTCATTAGACCTACAGATCCCAATTTATTGTATTGTATGTGTAACAGTGGTCAAACCTTTCTCTCCAAATGTCTGTTTAATCTTGCCAGGGCCTCTGACTCTCCACCACGGAATGTTGCAGGAACGAGACTGTCTGTGTCAAATCCTTGATGAGAAAACAAAAATAGTGATGGTGAGAGGATTTGTTAAGGATGAAGATACAAATCAATTTTTACCAGGTACTTGAGGAATTCAACAGTTTGATGAAGCTTTTTTTTAAACAGACACTGTGAAGGGATCCTTAACAAGTAAATCCAGGGCATAATCTAGAGATATAGATCAAAAGAGGAGTGAAGGAAGGCTGCATTTGAGTACACATATCTTTAGCATACAAAGCAGTGAAGTAAAAATCTCAAGGAGAGACAAAATGAACAATATATTAAAGGATACAATAATTGAGGCTTATAGTAACATTGGAAAGGTACTGGTCATAATTTTTTAATCAGATTCCTCATGACACTGTATGAATTATGGGTAATATGGCATCAATGTCATCTGAAGCTGCATGTATTACCAATCACTTTCCACACAAAGCATACACAATTTGTCTGACTATTATGACTGTAACACTAAGCATTAGTCTTCTTTGCAACCCAGTAAAGATAATCTTTACTTAATAACGTAATAAAGATCATAAAAAATAACCAAGACTAAAAATAATATTGCGCCAAAAATATAATAGGTGCTAGATCAAGCAATGCAGGAGTCTTTAGAGGACATTTTAAGTGTAATCTTTACCAAGCTCATCCAGGGAGGGAACGCTGAACTTGTCATTATGGTCATGTGATACAGGTGTGGTGACACTCGATACAGCAAATGCTGACAGTGTCTCACAAGGTTTCTCAGGTGGGGGCAGTGTGGACAAAATGGACTGGAATCTCTTGTAGGTCAAAGGTGGACTATTCCCATTGGCTGCGATCACACTGATGGTGAGAATAGAGTAATAAGAGTAGGAAACAAATGTACATTATAAGGCACTGTTGTGATACTAATACATGTATTGTAGATGAGCAAGGCAATGAAAATAATAACAAAGTAACAAAACAATAGAAAAATTAACAGCCACATTTGTCTGAAACAGTGAAAATTATCATACAGAACAATTATTGCAAAACAGATGGCATGACTTCTTTAAAGAAAGCATGATATGTTATAATTATAAATCCTGTCTAAACTTCAAGGTCTGTTATCATTGGGACTCCAAACAAGACAGAGAAGCAAGGGATGAGAGCAACCATTCTTATCTTTGCACAAGTTTAGAGCAGAGTGACAAAATGCTTACGAGAACTCACTTGGAAAGAAACCCACATCAAAATTAACAAAGATGACACTTTCTCATACTTTGTAAGTTATTGGTTAGAGCTTTACCACCCAATCTGACAATCTGTAGAGTGCCTAAGCCATAAAAAACAGCCAAAAGAAAAAGCTAAAATTGTACAAGGAACAATTTAAAAAAAAACTTACACTTTAGGGTCATACAGGGTGTGTGATGACTTGGATATCACCTGGATGTTGAATTCCCTTGCCAGGGCAGAAATGGCAGCATCGCGTTCCTTCCCGTAAGGTTCAGAATCTTCTTCGAATGCAAATGTTGTTATGGACCATTCCTGCAAGAACAGTTCATGATATCACAATAGAATACAAAGCTTTGTCACATCAACAATGGGTGGTTTTTGTTACAGGAATACAAGGGCATCTGCATTGCAGCTGAATGATCTGATAAAATATTACACCATACAAGTTTATTATTACGGGCAGACAAGAAGATCTGCCTTACAGCTGAACAATGAAACAAAATATAACACTGTTAACCTTTCTTTATACTTCGAGCAGAAAACACTATCTGTATATTTGTTGAATATTAAAGTTTTGGTTGTTTTATTGTGTGCATCTTTTTTTTTCTTTGTTGTGGTTGTTGTTGTTGTTGTTGTTGTTGTTGTTGTTGTTGTTGTTGTTGTTGTTGTTGTTGATGATGATGATGATGATGATGATGTTGCTGGTGCTGTTGCTATTAGTGAGGAGAGCAGTTGACAGGTCTGATAAAATAAAACATCAAAGAACCTTTGCTAAAAATCGAACACTCTGAAAGTTTCTGTCACACCACGAAGGCACAAAAGATGAGAGGACGGTATTATAATTCATAGTACATCATCACTAAAAATGAAAGGATGGTGGTAACTTGACACTTTTCTTTGCTTTGCAGCACACTATCACTAATGAGAGGATGGGTGTTAGGTTTTGTACTTGTAGCGCACACGCACTAAAGATGACAGAATAGGTGGTTGGGACTGCACCTTGCAGCACATGGGTATTAAAGATGAGAGGATGTGTGGTCGAAATAAAGCTTGATATTTTTCTTTGAGACGTAAGACATCTATGGCATACGGTGATACCCCAACCCTCCCTCTCCTTTTTATCATGCACGCCGCTTCGGAGAGAGAATATCGTGCCACTTACTTGGAAAAGCCTGGGCAACACGTCTGCTGGTTGACCTCTGACCACATACAGGCGACTGTTGAGTTTCCGTAGACTGCTGTCCAGATCTTCTAAACTTTCAAGCAAAAATCTATATGTTCATAGAGAAAAGTAAAACGAAAGAATGAAATATTAGAATGTATCACAATCAAGAATGACAAACCTCACAATAACAACAACAACAACAATGTTAATAACAACAACAGAGCAGTAATTACGACAAAAAATAGATTGTATGTATGTGTACATCCATTCTCTACATTTTTTTTCCAGAGACTAAAATCATGCTAGTTACAGCAGTCTTGTCAAGGATTTTCACTTATTACTGCGAAGATCTTTGGTTGGAATTAACACACACACATACACACAAACTCATGAAAGTCAATTACTTTAATTGGCGCATGATCAATTTGTAAATGTGAAAATAATTTAGTAGAGACAGAGTCTGTCCAGTCATAATTTAGCTTATCTGAGTCAAGAGTTGGATGTAAAACATTGCAGCAATTTCTTCCTTAGTCCAGATTCTATTTCTTTATCATTACTGTATCTAGAACTAACGTAGCATGCTAGTTCGCCAAGGTCAACGGGACTAGATCTAGATTTACAAGAGGTGAAACAGATAATTATTATTGGAAAAGTATGTGTGATAAGTTGCAACAATCAAAAATAAACAAAAAAAATCAAAGATACAGTGAAAAAGTTTGTTATTGTCCCAAGTATAAAAGGTAAGTTAAGTATGTATAGTTCGTTATATCCATTAAAGAAAGTATTTTTAAAAAAATATAGTTGTTTTCCCATGTATAAAAGATAAGTTAAGTATGTGTTGTTCGTTACATCCATTGTCCATTAAAGAAAGTATTTTTTTTTAAAAGATAGTTGTTACCCCATGTATAAAAGGAAATCATGTACGGCACGTTACATCCATTAAAAAAAAATTCAGTTAGACTCTTATTTAATTACTTTGTACCTGTCATTAGAGAGAGAGAGAGAGAGAGAGAGAGAGAGAGAGAGAGAGGGAGAGAAGGAGGGAAAAGGGAGGGGGG
>BLXT01007889.1:73943-90366 GCA_019648995.1 Plakobranchus ocellatus
TTTACTCTAATGGGTTCTTTAATAGAAACTTGCTACTATTCGACCGAGTGATGTAATGAGTCCTGTGTCTGGGCTGCATAATAGATGTTTACTCTAATGGGTTCTTTAATAGAAACTTGCTACTATTCGACCGAGTGATGTAATGAGTCCTGTGTCCAGGCGGCATAATAGATGTATACTATAGTGGGTTCTTTAGCAGAAATTCGTAACCATTTACCCAAATGGTGTTCTGTACTTGTGTCTTTGTTGCGTAAAAGATGTTTATTAAATGGGTTCTTTAGCAGAAAATCTTGGAAGTGAGTGAGAAACGGGGCAGACTCTTGTCTAGGCAGATGACACGATTGAAGAAGACACTGATGGAAAATTTGCCATGTGATTCCCAGGGACTACTGATTTAAAGGGTGATTCACACGCTGCTCAATATGATAATTTGTTATCTCTGTATATGAAGCCTTTTCCAAGAAAGGTGATCTCAGATTTTCAGGCCCTCATCAGGCCAGAACGCCGGTGGTGGGGCTTGAATCTGCAACATAAGGGTCCTTGCCCTCCTTAGGCAGGTTCTCTATCCACTGTGCCACCTACCACCCTCCCCGATAGATATGATAAAGATCTATAGTTGAAGGAAGCTATAACTTTAGAGATGAAACCAAATTGCCTAAAACATTGCTGGAAGTTAGGTTGAGGGCGACCTTCTCCAGTAATATCTACAAAGGTTTTTTTGTCTGGAAAAACCAAACAACATCGTTGAATCTTTATCAGAGCAATGAGTTGCACATCTATGTCCTTTATCTGTCTACGGAGGGTCACCATCAGGGCTTTGAACGATGTGGGATAAAAAGTATGACACTTGTATCAAAGGAGTCGACCGTTGTATTGTACCAAACAGCATAGGAATATGTTTTACATCCTTTGATCTTCAATATTTACCTTTGCTTATCATTATTACCGGTATTTCTGTTCTTGGCTTGAAAAGATGCCATCAGTCTCTCACTTGGACAATCTGTCTCCTCTTGGCTTGAAGAGACACCATCAGCCTTGATTGGTTTTATTTTATTTAGCTAGTCCACAACAAGGTGATCTCAGGCTTGTAGGCCCTCCGTCAGGCCAAGGCGTTATCAATTATTACCTCTGTTTATCATTATAATTTCTGTTCTTGGCTTGAAAAGAAACACCCTCAGCCTCTCTCTTGGACAATCTGTCACTTCTTGGTTTGAAAAGCTCCTTAGCTTCCAGTTATCCGTTTTCGGTTCTACACGAGAGCCCAACCGTATAGACTTAGAAGCTCTCTGGCTGTGTGGGTAATATTCGGCCGTGAGACCTGAATGTATATCTGAGAACGGGGAGGAGAAGAAGAAGAAGAAGGAGACAGTGGGATATGGTTTTGTAATCGTTATTTAATGTTCATATTACACGAACGTATCTTTCGATGAGATTGTATCTTTTGATACTCCATGTTACGATGTGCTTTGTTCGGAACTGGCAGGACAAAACGCGCAACTCGGATCCAGTGTTTCGCAAACATAAAAAAACTCTGTCATGATCTAAAGCATTTTGCAGGCCTGCCTTCTTGAAAATGCCCAAAATATGGACATCTCGATTATGAAATAGGGATGGCTCACACAAGATTATGATATTTCTATGGAGGCATTTATTTGCATTTAAAAAAATACTATACTCATTCACTACGCAGACATTTATTGGCATTCTTCTTATCGATAGGAACTGATTATTGAGGTGAGATGCACAAAATTAATTCATATCTGCGGGCTTTCGCCTCCTCGGGTTTAAAGGTTTCGGGCGCCTTCGGCTGGGCTTTTCTGCTTTGAGTTACAGGCTTTACATTTAGGCTAGGGTGATGAGAAGTGGATTAATGATTCAACAAAGAGAACATCGTAGGACAGAGTGAATTAGATCCTATGCGACCTCCCACTTTATCTAAATCTAGAAAGAGCGCACTCAACATTCTTCTAATTCAAATAGCTAGCCCGATGGTATGGCTCAGTTTCAGTTTCACAGTGATCTTTAGATCTACATCTCCCTGTCTTGTTCCAAAAGTACCGGTATTTGATTAGTTTATAGACGCACTTCAGTATTTAGTGCCTGGATGTAACATTTACAAGGACACTGCTACAAATATGCTTAGTAATTCAGAACCTTTGGATGATTGAACGGGTAGATTGTGTCTTCTGTAAACAGTGGTTTCGTTGTTCTTGTTTAAACTTTCGCTCTGCCCCACGTCAGTAAACGTCTAGAAGATGTTTATAATGCTGTAAGTAATGATGTGTGGTTGATGTATCTAACAAGTTATGAATGCAACTGTGAAACATCCCTATTATTCATTGTTTAAAGACATACATATCTAAATTTTACGTAACATTATGTTCTATGTCTATTACATGTACAAAATTAAATAAAATAATGTCATTTGGAAGACAAGACATATATGTTTGTTTTGTGTTAATCACTCAATTGGGGACTACGTAGCCATGGCGGCAAGATGCTCCCCTATTGGGATCTTCCTAGCCTCTTCCGAAAAAAAGAAACCTCAAAGAATAATCGGGAAAAAATCAAGATGCCATTCGCGAGTACAAGTAAATATTTCTAAGGCTGTCACTCAGCTTGTATCGGGACCATTGAATGTGCAAATTACTTTTGGTTATGTTAAGGTATAACATATACGAAAATCTTGATGTTGAGGAGGTTTCACGGCAAAATTTCATTATCGATTACTCTCTGAAGTCTGTCAAGCCCAGTTTCCACCCCTGAGCACGAGCCAGTGGAATCTAAGCCTAGAACCTCGGATGCTTATCGAGAAGCCAAACAGATGCCTCCCCCTCCCCCGGAATGGAAGGGGAGGCGATGAGAGTCGATAACCCACAGAGTAAATACAATCATTTTGTTTTGTGTTCTCATTTTCATGGAAAATGTATAGCCACCAGTGACCACGTGGATATTGTTTCTTTTTAATCAGGTACACTTTGAGCGGTAGCTCATCTGGCAGGGCAGTCAGCTACCAAGTCAGAGGTCCGTGGTTCGAATCCCAGTCCGGGCCAAGTCAGATTTTCAATGCTCCTCTGTGTCGACCCAGCACTAAATGGATAGCTAGGTCTCTTAAGACCCGGCGAAAGTAAAGGCGGCAAGGAAAGCAATGGCAAATTACCTCATAATGCCGTATGCCAAGAACAATCAGGACCCTAATCCTGGTTCCCCGATGCTTAAACTAAGCATGACACCCACTTTACTTTTACACTTTGATGAAGAGCAGAAATCATTAACTCATAAAATAGCCGTAGGACCTAAGGACGGTGGTGCTAACCTTGGATGTCATAGCCTTAAGCTTAGAATCTAATACCAGCAAGTGAATAATTCATTTAAATATCGACAGTGTGAGGTTGGTAGAAACTTTAAAATAATTTTAATAGACAGCCACTGCCTAAACACAGCCTGTTTTAGTAATACTTGGCACATTATTGAGAAGCAACAAATATACAATGGCAAAGCTTTTGCCACACAGCAGCGTGGCATTTTTTCTTTAAGTTTTCTTTTTGTTATCTATTTGACATAGTGTAAAAAATCTACAGAGAAAATGCATTTGTTCGTGCGCTCGGTTTCATAGAACCGCATCGGGACCAGTAACCACTCTTTATATATTTAATTTATTCCTAAATAGGAGGTCATTTACAGGGGGAAAATCGGCAATATTTGACCAGCAAGTTAGCCTAAAAATGGTAGATAGTCTTAGATTTGATCGCTCTAGGCTTCGAAAATAACATTTTAGAAGGCTAAATTTTCATATAGATATCGATAATGTAAGACTGTTAAATAAATTAAATTGTTAGCGACAGCTTGAAACCCGCAAGTTAGTTTTAATCGTAACAGAGCTTGTTTTTCAGAAATATTTTGCACATTATTTTTTCTACAATGGGAAATTTTTTGTCGCTTTTCGGTTTTCAAGTCGCGCTTCCATAACAATTTTAGCAACCACATGCCTAAAATACAATTCAATAATATTATTATTTGATGTTGTTCATAAAAAAATTTAACAAGTCTTTTGTCTGAATAATTAGATTAAAGGTTTTTCTTTCTTTTCTTTTCACTTACAGAGACCAAATCGGCAATTTTTTACTAAAACTAGTCTAATATTTGGAAGCTACTTCAGATTTGATCGCCTGCAGCTTTGAATCTAACAAAAGAAGGCTAGATTTTGATTTATATAACGATAGAACAAGGTTGAGAATCACTTTTAAATAACTTATATGGACAGCCTCAGCTAAATTAGTTTCGATCGAAAAAAAACCTTTTTTTTTTAAGGAATATTTGCACATTTTCCTACTCTTTTTCCAAAAATCTAGGCATTGGACAATATAAAGAAAGACGATATAATACATTTGTGATGTGTTAGAAAGGGAAGCTTTCTTGAAACGAAACAGGCAATATGTGCAAAAAAACGCTACCTTAGTATCAAGTCCATATTCTACATCTGAGATAGTCGATTCTAAACATTTAAGCACCGTAGGCTCAACTGACACCTCCAATGTGATTTTTATGTTAGATTTAAAGTATTTACCTCCCAAAACAACATTTTTATACCTTCAAAAGTTCTTTTCAATATCTACTTTTGTAAATAAATGGCAAAATGTGTTTTGGAGTTATTTCTTCCTCCGATTTTTCTCAGTTATTTCTTGTAAGATGTCCCATTGTTTATAAAAATGTTTGTCTTACCCAAATATTAGAGGAAATAAATCTCTCAGACACAGGACAACTATTTGAGGGCTTTAGTACCATTAAGGGGCGATAGAAGCTAAATCACCTTCTTTTTCTGTCAATGTCAATGTTTCTCTCATGCAGGTTTAGTCTAAACAATTAAAAAAGCAAAGAAATACTAGGCTGCAAAACTTCAATAAAAACCAACATCAACACAAAATCTTGCTTTTAAATTCAATAACAAATGTTTGATACTTTATTGTGTATGAAGCATATAACGATCCATAAAATACTGTTTTATATACACAGTGCATATACATGTATATGTTTACATACAATACTTTTGTCTCATACAATAATGTTTGAAGCCACGTTACCCTGTAGCCAATATATTTTAACCGCAGAGGGTAATTACATGTTATACATTAAAACTCAGGAAGACCTGTCTGATGTAACAACAAAATGAAAAGGATTAGGAAGTATCGTAGAATTAACAGCAGGGAAGATTGAATAGGGATATTAATTTTCGTTTTTAATCGAGAAAAGGTAACAAAACCAGATCAGTTAGTGTAAGAAACAACAAAATATTGCTCGAGATTACAAGGTAAATAATAAAATTACAGGCACATTTTAGCAAAAGTAAACATTCCAAAAAATGAATGAATAAAAACTGAATGCACCTAGTAAAGAAATGCATGGCTGGGATTTAGGCAGTGAACTTTTTGAGATTTCTTTGTTTAAATTACAAATAAAAGGGAAAAATCACACAAACTGGTTCATTTAAAAAAAAAAAAAAAGTCATTACAAAAATTACACCACAGTCAAACTGTACCCAAAACTACCATCATGAACAAATTAAGCACTAGTGGCTTTGGGCTCTTAATTCACAACTTTGTTTTTTAATTGTACGAGCTTTCAACTACAAAGATAAGACATCAGGCTTTCTTTTAATGGAAAAAATGTTTGCCTTAACAGAAATAAGAATTACATTGTTATTGTTTGCAAGACTAGTGAGAAAGTTTTATGCCCAAGAGTTTATGGACGGAGAAATACTGATGTAGAGGATATAACAATTTATAGAATTCACACCAACTTAGGGAGCCCAGGGTCTTTTGTTTCTTTTTTTTGACAAAACTTAGAGGCCAAATTAATTTTTATATAAAGGCAAGATTTCAGTTATTTCCATCTTATTTCAATACTTCAGTATTCATGGCCACCTTTCAGAGCAAATTTTGGTGGATTGCCTCTCTGTGTACTGCTTAAGCGCTATAGCAGCTGAAATTTTATAAAACAATTATTAATAATAGTGTTCCTGTTAGTCGCATCTATTCCAGTATTCTTTAGATCCATGTTCATATTGCTGACATGGCCACAACCTTTATCAGTTATTGTCCTGCCACAATATACATGGTGCCCCAGCCAGTGAAACCTTTTTAAATCTCTGTCATTGGCCTCCTAGCTATCTCTTCTAATCCGCTCACTAAAAGACCTTAAAAGTTTCTCAAATGAAGAAAATAGGAAGTAAAGAATGTCATCAATGTTTTAAGAAACCAGTTTAAATGTCATAAATTTTGTGCACTAAACATCTCAAATTTTTATAGTCAAAAACATATGAAGAGTCCATGGGAAGAACAGTCGTAGTCACAATTTGGCATTTTTCAAGTTACCCAGTAAATTTCTGCTTTACATCATATCATGCTAAAACCTAACTAAAATCTTCCTAAATAAAAGAACTAGAAGACTTGTGACAGGAGAATCCACAGGATTAAGAAACAGAAAGGTTTAGATGCTTTGGAAAGTTACAATTGAATTTTCCCAAACTCCATTTCTGTGATTATGACCGCTCTTCCCATGGGCTCTTCATATACATGTATTATTCTAAGGCTGTACTTAGTGTTGAAACTTGGAGAGTATTAGTCATTTATGAACAGCTAAGATTTGTTATCAGTAAGAAATGAGCATCTAATCTTTGCATCTGAAGCATTCTAAGAAAGAAAAATTTACTCCAAAAGTCAGACTTGATTTCCTGAACTTATCTGCACATTAAATTTTCTTCTCATATCAGTACATCAGAGTATCAGATTGCCCCGCTGTTTTATAAATGTTAACAAAATGTAAAAAGAAAACAAAAAAACATTATCCTTCACAGAGGACGTAAGCATACACCCATATTTTCAAGAGTAAAGAAAATTAGTATATAATGTACATGTATCCATTGCAAATTTTTGTATTGACTGCTGATCAGTGGAGACTTAAATAAACAACTTTTGCTTATAAACAGAGCATAGACATATGAAATGAATGTGTGGGCAATACAAAAAATTTAGAAAAAAAAAAAACTTCAAACTTTAAGTATACATACCTGGGGTCAAAACCAAAAAAAAGACAACAAAAAATGCCATACCAATAACCAGCCTTCAACAACGTATGGATAGGCAGTGACGAGAGTTATTGAATTGGTCTGAAGACAAACTCAGCCAGAGCTGTCATCAGTTATTAAAATGGAAAAATTTGGTACAACAAACATGAATTATGACATTATAAAATAATGAAGAAAATTTTGTTTATACCCATTTCAACAGTGGACATCTGAGGAACAATTAAACAACCCCCCCTCCCCCTCCCAAAAAAAATTGAGTACATTTCCAGAGGATATTTCTTACAATAGTTTCAGTCAAGATAAAGCTTTTGATTGATGGAGTTCTTTTCTCTTTGCCATTGTTACCACTACCAATGAGGAAAGCCAAGATAGATAAAATTTACAATGCTTTATGGCAACGGAAAAAAAATTCAGGACTCTATACTCATTTAATGTAAGTTTGTTCCAAGTATGGGATATTCTTCATTCCATTATAATTTTAAAAATTTTTCCAACACTGGTTTTGCTTTCACTAGGTAGTTTTTACACCTATAAGGAGCACTAGCAGAAGAAAAATTAGTGCGGCAGAGTGGAGGTTGGGAATTGTATTACTTGTATTTGTTTAATATTCTTTTCTCAGAATTGTATGCATGCATGGCAACCTCTGCCTTCTTACAGTAGAGCTTAACTCAATACAGGTGTACAGTATGTATTTACTTTGCTTGAATTAAACCAGTCAACTCGTTCCGATGGATTTATCCTTTAAAAAATTCCACTCATTGGTTGAGGCAAGGAGAGAGGAAGGAAATTAAAATGGATTGTTACCGAATTTTATGACAGAATGGCTGAATGAAGAGATGGCAAACAATGTGTGACAGATTTTGTAATACAGCAACACTTACAAGCAAGATAGTTGATAGCAATTATCATAATCAATATAAATTGTGTATAAGAAGTATTAAAGAATTTTTTTTTTAATCTTAACAAATAAAAAAAGGGAAAAAAAAAAAATAACCTTCCATTGCACAACCCTTCAATTATTGCAAATAACGTTAATAACAATGCTAAAAAATAATAGACACCACACTGCACTATTTGAAAGTAAACACATGTCTAGGCAGTTTCACAAAAAAAAGCAATAGTAGATTTTTTTTTTTTTTTACGCACCTACAGTAATGTTTTTGTAAATTTAATCATAAAAGGTAGGGACCATGTTGTAATATTGAATGTATACATGAGACCATGTAGCTAAAAAAGCTTTTATACACTCTTTTAATACACCTCAACAGTATAACAATAACTGTTGAGGCAAAAATCAATTTCAGGCAAAAATTAATTTGCCATGCACCTTGAAATAAAAAAATTTGTATGCAAGTTAACATTTTCTTTTTTTATATCGTAAATTTAAGAAAAAAAAACATACATTTTTCATCATGAGCTCAACTCAAGCCAACACATCGGAAAAATAAAAATTAAATTTACAACAAAAAAAATATATTCAAATTTGTAAGATTGTTTTTGATATTAAAATACATGAATATTCAGGTGTTAGGAAAAAAATAAAAGTATTTAAGTTTGCATGCAATAATGAAACATTGCGAGAGGTACTGTAAATGAAGAAAGGAGAGAAGAAGTGAAATTTAAAATATAATGCATGCCAAAACAAACTATCAAAGCCTCTATTTATTTTTTTTTTTTTTAAAGATTCCATGATAGGCTGAAAACTCTACAAGGCCAATGAACCCAAAGAAGACAATGGTCAGCTCATAAAAAATGACATGAAATAGGAAGAAGGTAAGTCCTTGTAGTAATTACTGACCTATCACAGCTACAAACAAGCATAGGCACAATTAGCAGACATGGGCATACACTGCAGGTAAAAAAGGTAATTCCTTGTAGTAATTACTGACCTATCACAGCTACAAACAAGCATAGGCACAATTAGCAGACATGGGCATACAATGCAGGTAAACCAGGAATATCAACAGTAAACCAGGCACAATTAGCAGACATGAGCATACGCTGTCAGTCAAACAGGCACAAACAGAACAGCGGACAAAGGAATACAATGTTGGTCAACCAGGTACAAACAGAACAGCGGACATAGGCATACACTGTTGGTCAACCAGGCACAAACAGAACAGCAGTCATAGGCATACACTGTTGGTCAAACAGGCACAAATAGAACAGCGGACATGGGCATACACTGTTGGTCAACCAAGCACAATAAGCAGGCATGCACATACACTCATAGTAACTTGGACACAATAAGCAGACATGCGTATACACTGTTGGTAAATGAGGCACAATTAGCAGACTTTCGTTTACGAGGGGGGGCAATTAAAAATTACCCCTAATGAAAAAAAAACCCACCATACTAACAAAAAATCAATAAATCAACCTTCAAAAAAAAAAGCCCAAATAATCAAAAACAGAGATGACCTTTAACACTCGTATTAAATTTAGAAAAAGAAAGTAACAAGCAATCCAACAAAACTCACTCACACAAACAGATTTAGTAAATTAATAAAATTTAAAAAACACAAAAAATTACATTTGAATTGATGGATAAGTAGATGTAAGGATAAGTCAGTGCTCTTCTCAAACATTTCCTCCTCCTCCTTCTTTCCCTTCCCCTCAACATCTGAATATCTGAATTATCAGAAGTCAACCGAATTAAGAAAATAGTGAGAACTTGTTAGAAAGCAAACTGCAAGTAAAAAAGCCACTCTCTTAAAATGTTGTAATTTTCATGATTAAATTATCATGCAGTTTGGATAGCACACTTAATCCGATTTTAGTGTATCAAGACTTTTTTACATTCTAAATACAAGGCAAAAAAAAATTTATGCAAAATAAACAAAAAAAAAAGCATGCACTTGTTTAGACTAGTACCACACTATGAGTTTTCAATAGGCCAATTAAAGATTGATACTATATTGCCGAGTTAGCATAAATTAGTCACTTTTACCTCAATATGACTAAATAGAGGTTGCTTTTTTCCAAATCTATCATTTACATAGTACTTTTGTTTTTCGAAGAACAGATGTGACAACACTAATTTTTATTCATAAAAAAAAAAATGTCAAAAGAGGTTTGAAGTTCATCTTATCATCAGACAGCTATTTTATAGCCTTAAACAAAATCTTTGGGAACAAAAAGTTCTTTTGAGTATTATAGAATGAGCAAAGAAACTTAACATTCCACAACTGGGTTGAATATGTATGTCTGTGAGTGTTGATGCACCTATTTAGTCCTGTGTGATAGATTATTCTGTTGTTCTACTGCCAAAAAAAATTGCAAAACAGTTTCAGTTGGGTTCAGTTTGTTCCCCAGCACAAACGTTAATGATTAACAATGAAGCATTTTAAAATACCTGAGAAAAAACCTGATCGTTTTTTAAGGGTGAATACTTAAATGAGCTTTAAAAGCCCATCTGATCCTAATGCCTTTCTCAATTCCATGATTTTCTACACAGTCATGAAATCCATTAAAAGCCTTATACAAACTATTCCTGATCTTTCAAATGTTTTCAAAAGTTTGAAACCTGTTTTAAATCTAAGATCTGCCTATGAGCATGCCACTCTGCCAACAACTATGAATTGAACTAGATCTGTGTCATGTCCATTCTCCCTGTGTGTTTCACTAGGGATCTATAGAAAAATTTGGTTCGTCCGCTTAATTTCACACTGTTGATTTGAGTGAATAAGTAACTGCTTCTCATTTTCATGGGATACAAGTCGTCCTTTTAACTAAACTGTTTTGGTGGTCAACCAAAAAGTCACAGTGCAGTACCCCTCTAACCTGACATACAAAAATTACAATATAAGTCAGCGACTGATCAACTTGTGGCCTTATTGAGCTCTTGACTGACAGCAAACAACGGACCAACAGAGCATAATGACTAAAAGGCAAGATTGAGACCACAGAAAGTAAACAAAATACCCACTTTCTTCAAAATATTGAGTACTTTTTGTTGTTTGTATCACCATACACACTGCCTAATATTTGACTAAATGGCCATGCCATAAAAGATCTGTCTTTGATAATTTAGTAATAAAGCCAGTCACTCAATGGAATAGCCAGCACTTCTTCTGATGATAATAACAAGGATCAAAATCTCCTTCAATGATGACACAGCTTGTTAACTTATGCTTCTTCATCATTTCTTTCCCACCACCCAAACTTAAATGATTCTTATAAACATTAAAATCTTGGCTGCCTAAAACAAAAACAAAAAAATTAATACAACCAGCACAGTATGAAAGTCAAATGTAGTTGTAAAGAAAAGAGTTGGCCCAAAAAAGGGCAAAATATTATTTATATATATTATATAATTGTAATTGTAAGGATCAGTTGGGAAATTGTACCATGAGGTCTCTGCAATGATTTGGTTCACTCTCTTGCCCTGTCTCACACAATTTTTTTTTTATTATCCTTTCTTTTCCCTTTAATATTCAAAAATATTTCTAAAGAGGAAAGTGCAGCAAGGTTTTAAAATAAAGCAGCTCTTAAAAAAATAGTATGGCTCTGCCCTTTTGTTTTCCTCGCTTAAAGTTTGACGAGAAAGCAGAAAATATAACCGAAAGTGGTTAATAGCAAAAACATGTATAAATTCAAAACAAAATGATAAACAAAGACGAAAGCAGGACTTAGGTATAATACTAAACAACATGCAATTGCATCAATAGCTGATGTTCACTGTGCAGAGAGTGCACCCAATGCTAACCTGAGGTAACATATACTAATGAAAAGCTTTGACAATACACACCATGCACAAAATCTACATAGGTTTGATCAGACTTTAAAGAAGCAGCTTGAGTGAGTTAACCAGGACTTTAAATTAAGTATGAAATAAGAAAACAGCTCAACAAATTCAGCCTTGCTTTCACGATCTCATCTTGTGCACTTGATTCAAAGCTACCTGCATTCTTGAAATGTTAAATTTAAAACAAAGCTTATTAAAGATTTTAAAAAATCAAGATATTTAATCAGTAGAGGTGCTGTAACTGCTGGCCTTTAGTAAACAGCTAACATTTTTTTTCTAAAATAGTTTCATTTGAATGATTATCTGGCAAAGTAAGAGAATAAATGTACACTTTATTATGCAACCTGAATGAGGGGATATCTAAGAAAAAAACTGTCAGAACTTGCAAGCACTATTCTTATGCTAGGCCCTTGTAGTGGTAAAAAAATAAGTGTTTTTACTTTAATGCAATTTTTTCTTTCAAATTTCATACTTGAATTTCAATTACGATATAAACAAAATTTAAACCTCAAAATGCATTGTGGGAGAATAAAAACCTCAAATGCATGCCTGGCGAGTTGTGAAGGATTTACTCAAGTTGCCACACATATCCACAGGAAAGAAGCTGTTGATATTATAACAAAAGTCAAAGCCAAAAATCGGCAAATGGTCTCTGCATATTACCTCTCTTCTCATCTTCCAACTATGTTTCAAGGCTTTGGAGCTTCTTCGGCACAGGCTATACAATATGAGGAGTATGAGAAGGCCTATAGTCAATAGAAACTTTTTTTTTTTTTATTGTACAAATTGAAAAAAACAATGAAGAGTAAATCTAAAAGTAGTAAAAGCAAAGGGCAGTCTTCATACAGCATAGCACAGCATACCAAACTAACCATTAAGTCAATATAAATGAAATTTTAGGGGAAAATATATTGAAGGATAAAAAAAATTGGGACTTCATATAAAAGTCAATATATCAATATAAGAAGCAATGTTATAAAATTAGTTGAGTGCACTGTACAATGAAATTTCACATGATGCAAAAGTTCAAATAATTGCTCTATTAAATCTGCGTCTGTCTGCCAGGCCAACATCAAATTAAGTAATGTAAAGAGAAAACTGGGAAATTATAAAGAATAATTAGCATAACAGTTTAGCAAAGGATCAAAAGATCAAAGAGCAAGTAGTAATTATAACACACATATGATATCAAACAAGGGTGATGCTAAGTACATGTTTTTTGGCTTATGTCAATGTTGTAATTTGTCACAGACTTTTGTCTTTGTAAGAATGCACATACACTACAGGGATTTTTCGTGCAAGTGCTTCAGGATGTTTGCTATAACAGAGCAACTAGAAATACACCTCTCATTTATGCCCCTCTATTCTCATAGTCTAATTAGATTTAGTTCAGCACAAAAATTATTTTGCATTAGCAATGTAAAGGAAGGCACCCAGCTGCAATGGTTTTTTCTGTTTTTCTGACAAATGTAATGGCTATCTCTAACCAACTGCAAAATTAGTATTAAAAATTATCTATCTATACTGTCATTTGGCGAGTGAATCCTGGTGAAATAAAATTGCAGTGGGAGGGTACGTATCCAGTTTTCAATTGTCATCTCATAAGCTTTAAAATTTTGTAATGTTTACTGTCACACCATGCACAAAGCCACATGATTGGCACATGTTTGAATGCTATAGCTCTGTATAATTTATTCCCATGTCTGAGGCTTACATCCCCTCCTTTAGCAATTAATGTAAACCTTTTTCATAGGACTTTTCAATATCTTGCTTTGGCAAAATTATAACAACCTTGGACTGAAAGCCTTACCAAAGTAATATTTGTGGGTGTACCATCAGATTTGTTGGTTTTATAGATCACCCATAAATTGACATTTTCTTTGTGAAAAAATTTCACAATTTTAAAATTATAAACAAAATTTAAACTTTTTTTTTCAATTTCACTTTGTTCCTTTGTTCCTCCTGCCTTGTGAATGATCTACACAGACATAATTTAATTGTTTAGAGAGAAAAAGTGCAACTAATAATGTGCTGTACTCAGCCAAAATAACAGAGCCAGATAAGTGATTTTCAAATATGCAATGGTTTTGAATAGTTCAGTGTGGCTTTCGAAGACTTTGCAATGATAACAACTGTTGAAAAGGAGTGTGTGTAGGGGGGGTGGGGGAAGGAGGGGCGGTATAATTCATTGTTGGCACGTATCTTACTTTATCAGGACTCTGAATTATCCAAAATCGAATAGCTGGATTTGCCTCTGTCATAAGATTCAAGCTGATTTCAAATTTTACAATCAGGTCTAGTTGAGAGCAGACAATTTGAAATTGTACTTCTCTATATCAAGGCTAAGTAAAGTTTAGTACAATAGCACAGAAGGATCACTCACTGCTTGCTTTCATTCCAGACTAGAGTAACTGCATTGATAAAACATAATATTGTACATATTTTGCTAGTAAGACAATATTGTAAGCAATATAATAACAATCCAACAACATTTCTCTCAACTTCTATAATGTAAAAAGATCTTTTAAAATTAATTATTGCCACAAAATAAAATATCATACACTGAACACAACCTTGGCCTTCATTAATTTTTCTAAAAAAAAAAGGGGAGCAGGGTATTTTTCATAACAAACAGACACACAACATCCCACTGAGCAGCTCTTTTCACCCCTCCCACATTAAAAAAAAATAATATCCTCCCGTATTGACAACTTATTATGAAAAACCATTGCACTTTACAAATTTTCAAGATAAAGATTCACGGGCGATTTAAGCAAACAAGACACAAACAAGAGTAAATTTTAAGCTCTCAAGCAAGACACAATGAAGGGTAAATTATGCATACAGACACAACACAATCAAGAGTAGTTTTAAAAAATTTTAACAGACAAGACGTAATCAGAGGTAAAATAAATGGACATGATAAAATCAAGAATAAATTAAAAAACAGATGCTGCAACCTGCTTCATTGTTTTACTCTATAATTTGCCTTGATAAAATTAAGTCTCTTGTCACAGATCTTTCTGATAAAAAAAAAAAAAAAATTTGATTAAAAATAAAAACAAAAAAAAAACTTTGATTGTGCAATCTGCAATGAATTGTTTCAAAAATCACAAATGGGAACAAAAACTGGCCTCACAAGTTGAACTAAATCGATCAGCCTTGTCCAACGGCCACAGCACCAATTCCTTTATACAGCCATACAGAGATTTTGGCAGCTTATTCTTCCACATTTACAGCATAATGTTTTACTGTGCAAGAGTCCATAGAGGTTCAAGAAGTCCAAAATACTTGAAGAGTCCAAAAAAGATGGTGGACGTGGATAAGATCTTACTTTTTAAAAACACTGTCTGAGAAAAATCCATTCTCAGATGTTTAAAACCCTGCACTAACCAATTAGTAAATTTATTTCATAAATGTTGTCAATACTTGAAACCCCAATAAATCTCTATGTACAAATCAATTATTGCTTGAATTTTTTGTCATGCACTTATAGAATATTCACAAATATAATGACAGGCACAAGACAGTATCCACTCTCCCCATGCAGAATTGGAAGGAAATACAAAATCTTGACGGCTCATTTTAAAGTTAAATGTCTTCGGAATTCATCACTTTTGAAAACAGGGTAAGTACAAAAATCCAATGTATCCCACATTCCTTTGTTCCAGAGCATGGTGGAAGGCATGCCTTTTTCTCTCTAAAAATGTTGTCTTTGTAAACCAAAACCTTTGCTAAGGTATGCCCTCTATTGTGCTGTTATGCCTTGTTTTCCGACCACCCTCATCCTCCACAGGCTTGGTAACATTTGACAGAGCTACAGTGCGGTCAAAGTCTATCACTGCATAACTCTCTGTCTTCCTTGATGGCGATTCAGGAAAGGGAGTTAAGTCCGTTGGTGAGATAGGAGAGTTATTTCCATTGCCAGCTGCTCCACTCGCACTATCACCATTCTGATATTTGTGTTCAATCAAAATGTAATTGACCTTGTAAGGAATAAAAAGATTTGAGAAGATGAAATACTTCACCACATATCTTAGAGGACATATTTTGATAATAATAACAGACCTGCCAACCCCAAATTGTTCTCACAGGAATATTCACCTCTACTCACAGGAATTTAGAAAGTCTCACAGTAATATGCCAGTATACAATTAAATGCACATGGATAAACCGTATTACACCTTAATTATATACTCGACCATAGACATTCCATACCGTTTAAGTATAATATCATAGGACAATTAATGCATTTTCGACTCTAAAGATGCAAGAAAGTATCCCCCTACTCACTGCCATTACTCCAATAATGTAACCATTTATCAAGCCTTAAAGACCTGCAGGCTTAGGGCCTGGATGATGAATTTTTTTAAAGGTGCACTACAGTGTATAAAATTCAAAATCTAGCTAATTCAATAATGGGTTACATGAAAAAAAAAAAAAAGAAAATCTATGTCAGACAGAATATCAGTAAGGCTTACCATTGTTGACCCATTGTATATTAAATGAAATAAAAGAAAACATCGAATTTTTTTTTCTCTATTTGAAAGTACAGAGATCCCCGCAAGTCATGTTGGCCTACAATGTATTCA
>BLXT01007889.1:90924-101166 GCA_019648995.1 Plakobranchus ocellatus
TTGGTGTGCAGATCTAATGGGATTTTTCAAAGTAGATATACATGTGGCACAAAACATCTTAGCTATTATTTATAAGATAAAAGCATTATGAAAAAATCTGGTATTAAGTTAGTTTTTGTAAATGTCAGGCAGTTTGTACACACACCACCATTCATATAGTGTCAAAACTAGACATTGCCGGCATCTCAAATTACTTTGATCTGGGGCTGTCTTGAAGGTCGGGCTGCAACTTCCAAAAACCAACTTATGATTTCTTTGATCTATTGCCGACATGGTAAGCTAGTTATCACTCTAAGCCCACTGCATCGTGCACATGTTGACTTTCAAATGATAATTTTCATAGCTTACTTGTTTGTCTATCAGTGCGAGATGGCATTTTGGGGGGAGGGGGCCAAAGGGTTTTTTTTAGCTGACAAGACTGTGTTGGTTACCTTACCAGCGCCGAGGGTCTATTGAGTTACAGAACTCTCTCTCTCCCCCCCCCCCAAGAAAAAAAATTCGGGATGGATCTAGATGCTTTATTTAGTCCAACGACACTTTGCAAGCCTGGTATAAGATCAAAGAAACTTCGCCGATCTACTTCGAGGGCAGCTACAAAAAAAAACGAGGATCAACTTTCCATCGATACCGCATTTTTGTATTATGTGAATGGAAAGAAAATCGCACAAAATGAAACAAAAGCACAAGCCCTTAGTTAAACAGCCAAAGTGTAAAATTTTCCTCATTGGCGGGATGAATTACATCTAAAGCATAAGTGACAGCGCACACTGGGGGCAGCAGTTTGGGCTTCCAACGGTGCAACAACCAACATGTTTGGAAACGCTATAATTTTTTTACTAACAGCGCACACTATGTTGGCTACGACACCGACACATGAGAGGTTTTGCAGCCAGGGATTACTCAATTGGCTCTGTCGGATAAGGGAAAGGGGGGTGCCATTACGTGACCACGCATAATTCTACTGACCGTTGCCGCGCGAACCACGAGGCCAGTCTTGTTACGCAAATTATCAGGCTAACTTGTCGGTGGGTAGCGCACAGTAACTGCGACATCAGTCTGTCAAGTTAGCCATGACATGTCGCGTCGCTTTTAGTGTGGGTCTACGCTAATGCCGGCATGTCTGTATGTAGCCCGTGATATATCAATAACACAGAAGCTACACAGAAGCTGCTCAGTCTCTTTATTCACAATGTTGAATAAACGTTATGGACCGCAAATTATATACTTGGGTTATATCGATAGTAATTTAAAAATGTTCAATGCTATTTAAACAGGTAAAGAGTAGACGTCGGTAGATATCGCATGGATCCAACGGATACAAGATAATTTTTTTTCCCGTCCATCGGGACAACTGAGCGGGATTTCAGCGGGGCAGCCCGGAAAAAGGAATTTATTGGCGTTCACAGGGATTTTTCCCAGCGAAAACAGAAAGTTGGCAGGTCTGTAATAATAATACAATTTCGGTTTGAGTAATTGTTATCTGGCTCATTTAAAAACAGCAATGTATAAGTAATTTCTTCACAATACCAGTTATATTTAAGTCATAAGGATAATTAGTAAAGCAATCAAAATAAGTAGTGCCTATGTTAAAAAAAAGGTAATCATAAATTGTTCTATGGTGATTATTTATCATATTTATCAGAATAATCAGTTATTCAATTTATAAGTTTAAACAACTAATTATGATTTGAAAAGAAAAAAAATTCTAAACACTGTAGAAACCATTTTGGTTTAACCAGGGTAATTAAAAAAAAAAAACAATTTAGGGATGTAAAACCATTTCATTTTATGTATTTTGGTTTAACTGTTTTGGTATAATAGGTAATCAAAACAACCAGATCAGGTTGCTAAAGTCCTATTTTCTACCATGTTTATGTTGTCTTCACATGCCTCTATGTCAAGTGCTTGTGCTTTGGCTAGAGGAATTATACACCAAATGAAAGCTTGCTTTTTCTTTTTTCTCATCATCTTTCATCTCTTGTGTTATAATTTATACTTACAGATATGTAATATTGGATTTTCAGGGTGACACATTTTTTTTTATTTATGTCATCATAAAAAACCAAAAGTTTTTTAAAAACCAAAAGTTTTTTGTTTACATTTTGTAAATGGATCTACCACTTCTTTCTTATATTTTTTTTTTGAGACATCTTGACTTTTTTTTTAAATATCATAGTTGACAATGCAAAAAATTTAGCTTCAGTAGTTTGGAGCTCTAAATTCAAGCATTTCACAAAACATTTCACATTTCAGAATCAATGAGTACACTAGACAGATTTAAGACTTAATACTTCATCAACAAACACTACATCGTTATAAAGCAATGATTTTTATTTAACATAAATACAGGCTAAATAAAGCATTTTTTTTCTATTAAAGCAAGCTATCAGTATTTTTCATCTCATTTCAGAGCTTCAATAATTTGGTCTTCATTTCAGTAGCTGTCGGCAGATCTATAAAATATATGAAAAGTCATCAATTATGTGGAGCTTGAACCTTTTGATTTGGATTGCTTTCTACCGATGTAAGGTTTTGGTGTGTAGCAAATTTATAAGACTAGCAATATCTCGTCAAACCTAAAGAGAGCTAAATGAAAAGCTTCACCAACCTGATTAACTGCTTTAGATGCCTTTGGGGGCTGCAAGGCTAGATTTGCGTAATTTGTAACCATGTCCTGGGTGGAGGGTAAAACAGAGGGAGGCGGGAGGGGATGTGCACAGTTGACTGAGGTGGCATTTGGTGCCTGCAGCACAGACGGAAGACCTCCTGTTGCTGTTGGTGCTGCTGCTCCTCCTGCTGCTGCATCATTCTCCTCTACTGTTAAATTCACATAATTTGCAGAGACAACATCCTCCATAGGGGGAAACATGTCATTCTTCGCAGCCTGATGACAACTTGTATCTTTAGATGCCGAACTTGGTTGATTGTCCCGCAATACATTTTCTTGATTTAAAAGAAAAACAAAATAAAACAAAAAAAAGAAATTATCACTCAGAATATACTATGTTGTAGATAATGTACGACATAACATCTTTCTTTTAATATACAGCACTAAATGAACGACTTCAACATGATTATTTGTCTGTAGCAAATGATTTAATATAGCCATATTAAGTATGGCTAAGATATGTAAGTAACATGATTTCTTAGCCTTGGCTTAAGGCACCTGTGGTCATGATAGGGAGGCATGTTGAATTTCAAGACTCTTTGTTTTTCCTCATCATATTAGATTGTAAAGATAAAGTCAAATAAGATGACCCATTAAATAATCTAGTCCTCCAACAATATCAAAACTGTAATTTGTTTTTCTATCTGGGCAACAGATGCAAAGTGGTCTGGCATGCTAAACAATGGTTATGTTTTGGCTGATGCTACATGTCAAAACAGAGGCAGTTTAGATGTAGTAGAAAGATATGTATGAAAAAAAAAAAAAAAGAATTGCACAGAATTTTGACTCACTCTCTGTGGCAGTGTATGACTGAGAGAATCGTACCACTGGATCTGTACAATGAGTTGATCTGTGCTGCTCAGCTTCAGAATCTGGCGAAATGGGGTCACTAATGCTGTCTGGCATACATAATTCAGCATAGTTGACCTGAAAATTACAAAGTGTAATACAACATTCAAACAATTAAGCCACAGATACAATACAGAGCACTTTTTGTTCTTTTGTGGCTCAAAGACAGTCTTGCTCATTACAAGAAAACACCAGTCTATGTGATAGGAAAAAGAATTTACACGAGTCAGTACTGCAACAATTAGTTGCAATTAAGCAAATGGAACTATAGAAGAGAAAAAGGCAGAGGCATACAACAAATAAATGATTTGTATAATATGAACTGCTTGAGAAATGATATTTTCAAATCTTTCAAATCTGGTATAAAAAAAAGGGGCAAAAAGGGGCATTAGATAAACATTGCATACATTATCCCTTTCTGCCCCCTAATTACATCCAATGCATATATCATAAATAACTGCTTTACGCCAAATATAGCGTGTGATCTTTGTCATGCTTTATTGAATAAGTATCTTTGCGGCAAGTTTTTTATGTCAATCAAAATCTTTTGATCTAAAAAAAACTTCTGTGTTTGTGAAGCTGTGTTTAAATTGGTTTTAACAATAGTTTTTGTTAAGCTTTTGGAAGCATATACCTGCAATGGATCTTTACTCTTGCTATAGCGGACGGAACAAGTAAATTTCCAGATCATAGTGTCTGATAATAGAGAAGAACTAAATCTCCCTTTACAAAGACCAGTGATGATGAATATCATTTATTTTATTTTAAAAACCCAAGAGACAAAAATAATAATGTAAGGTAAAATTGTATATGCCAGTAGCAGCTCACTGGGCAAAACTTTCTAAGCGTCATGAATTTTATCTATTTCTTCTTCCATCAGCATAATAAGTATCACTCAAATCATGATATTCAAAAGTCTTTTAAAAAAATTTAGAAAAAGCTGGGTCTTGACTTGAAAACGCACAGAAAAATGTAAAGCTTTTTAGGTTCTGCATGGGGGAAAAAAAAAGGACTATATTTACAAAGAAAACAAAAAAAAAAAAAAGAGACTCAAACCTGCGATCTTCCATTTCCAATTCCAGGTGGGTTATGAAGGAAGTCGACCAAAGCAGCTGCTCCATCTATTTGAAAGGCTCCATGGTTTTGGTTCAGGATGCTCGTGTTTGTATACTCATGACCTGCATTTTGTGCAACACTGCCATTGACATAAAGGTGTGAGTTACTGTCGTAGCCACCATTAATTGCTACAGGTGGAGGTCTGTTTTCAGGCGGGGGAGACATGGTTGTGGTTGTTTGATACGTGCGCTGACTAGATGGTCTGATATTTAAGGAAAAAAAAAAGCAAGTGATTATAATTTTTACCCAAAGAATATGTTTAAGAAGAATTTGCAAACTGAAATTTCTCCAATTTATTTGGTTCAAATTTAATATCATGTTATAAAAAGTATTTTCCTTTACCCAACATATATTATAACAGTCGAACTTGAGATCTTTCTTCATATACCCCTTTTAACCTGCTCATTGAACAAGATTAATTTGTAATAGACATAAAATCTACATATCTGTAGGTCAAATATGGTAAAAAACAAAAACAAAAAAAAATCTCTTAGATTTGAAAAAAAAAGTATTTTCCAAACAATTTAATTTTTGTTTGAAATAGCTTAAAGGGATAACATGAACAACGGTTGAACTTGATGGACACTATGGATAAAAAGCATAAGTAGAGCGGGGCGGTGGAGAGCCTTTCTTACTACTAGATCTAGATTGGAAATTTCTCTCTCAACATAATTTTTTCAAAATATATTCTTCTTGGATTTGAAATGTTACATGGACCTAAATTTAGGTTCCAGTAAATTATCTAGATTCTAAAACTATTGGGATTATTTGATGTACATACATACAGATGTAGAGTAGGGGAAATGCTTGAGATAGGGACATACTTGAGTTGAATTTTAAAATAATAAAACTGTTCCTCTTTTGGACATTTTCATTGCAAGGAAAATATCATATTATTTTTCTTTTTAATCAGAGGAAATATAAGACTCACACTCAGTTATAGTCCTTTCAAATAAATTAGCACTTTTTTTTTTTAATTATAAATTTAAATCAATTGCCTTGACAAACCAACAATTGAAAAATCTCCAATGCATTGGTAGTAGATATGAAAAGATTGCAACCTCTATCTTCAATTTCCTTCATGGGGTCATTGGTCAGTATTTCATCTGTTCGTATATATCGAGAAACTGTCTTTGAAACTCTCAAAATCTAAAGCTTTGTCAAACACCTGTTTGACAGCCTGCAAAGACACATCCTTGCATAACAATTTTATTAATGCTTAATGTTTAAGCAACAACTTATCTGCTTATCTGAGACTAGTTAGTACACAAAGAGCTGAAGCATGTAAGCAAACCAAAAAACAAAAGAAATAACCTGCTATGTTGTACACTTGCTCCATTGAAGCTGGCTGGACTCTGAGCATGGTGCGTTGTGGGTTGAACCAACTCTCCTGCCCTCTGAATGCTGTCTTGGACTAAATTAAACAGATCCTCTGCACGGGTACATTTGAAGGCATAAATGCCTGGGGGCATTGCACAGCGCCTGCCACTCTCAAATGAAAACAGCTCAGCATCATAACCATATCTACGCAAGCATCTGAGAGGCCATCTGAAAGTGTAAAGAAAAGCAAGGGAAGCATATTTACATATAATTATGCCATTTCAGAGATGATTTATAAATAAAGAGAGGATTACATCTACACCTATCCAACAGAAAATAGAATTTTTAGTGTCAGCCCAGTGAACTGTTAAAATCTTTTAGTAAAACAAATATTGAAATGTTTTTTTTGTGAGTATCATTTATATGTAAACAGATTTTATACACATTATAGCTTCCAATTCAAACATTGAGGATCAACAAAAACAAATGTATTCACCCACCTTAGTAGCATACTCTTAGATGAATTCTTTACCAGTAGTTCTCTGATTGTAGACTTAATTTGTAGTGTAATCACAAACAAAAAAAAAAGATGTTTCCTGCAAAAAGTGATTCATCATTCTGTACTGAAATATTTTAAAATGCATTATGAAAAAAACTCACTGTGTATCATAAACTGCAGTCTTATCAAAGTGTTAGGACAAAAACTCTTGTTGACAACATTTTTAAAATTACCTTATTGGATTTTTGTTCTTTTGATAGAGCACAAGATCACCATCACATATCTGAATGGTCCCACGGTGAAGCTCTACTCCACGGTCATTCACATTGTAAACACGGAAGGACTGCACATTGCTACTACCACTTTCAGCAGAATGAGTGCAACCCATCTTAGACTTCAAACTCTCAAGCTATGTCTAAGGAAATACAGGAGAAAAAAAAGCGTCAAGATTTATGCTTTCACAGCAACTACAATATAATGTTCCCTCTAAAAGCCTGTGATTTCAAGAATTTCAAAGGCCAAAGCCTGTGTCATTTCTAACAGAGATGCACATTTGGTGTGATTGATTTCTAAACTTAAGTTAACAATACATCTTTAAGATGTTACAATACATTGCAACTTAATTGCAATTATATCATTTGGGTTTAAACATATAAAAATGTCTTTATCGGAAAGGTTATATAACAGGCCTTAGATAATAGAAGCTTGTGTAAAATGATGCAAATTGCATTTTTCAAAAGTAGCGCTGTAGTTCTAACAATAAAAGCCTGATTTGGCTTTTTGGATTACTTAATACATTTAGTGTAGGATTATGCTTGCCAGTTGATAGATCCTGTATTAAACTGATTAAACTGACAGATAACGCATTTCTTGTGATGAGAAAATTATTTATGGACCATCAATAAACCCTTTTGCAGATTCATTCACTATTGGCCACTGTTGTCAGACACTATAAACATCCTCATTTATGACAACTTTACAAGTTATATGTGAAACAGAATTTTTTTTGTCATCTTTTTTCTTTAAATCATAATAACACAGACAAAAAAATTATGCTCACTATCCTCAGATAAACGCTGCCCCTTTCGGATGGGTTTATCTCATGTTATTTGTGATGTTCAGCTATTTGAACAAATTTAGGAATAAGATTTTGTGACGCATTTCTCCAGACTTTAGGCTTTCTGTCTTTTAAAATCACTTTTTATACCCCAAAAAATGATCACTCCTATATACATCATTTCAGAAGTTATAAAAATATCCATTTGATACTGTGTAAATGAGTTAGCATAACCTCAAATTCATTTAAAATTTGTTTTTCGATTAAAACAGATTTGATTTGTTGTTTCAAATTCATATAATTCATTTTTTTTTGTTTTGGGGGGGGGGGCTTTTTTGATGCAAATAAAAAGCTGTATGTGAAGATATTTGTTTGGAAAGATATGTGCACAAAGCAAAGAGAACAACATAACTACCTACACGAGAAAAAAATGAAAAAAAATTGCTAACTTATAAGTAGATTCCAATACTTATTCTTCTTAACTTTACTAAATCTACTAGATGGTCTTGTTTACAGACTAGTTAGCTCAAAATCTAGTCTTTTGGCACAACTACCACTATCGCATTCTACCTATGTTCCTACCAAATTGATCTTTCCCTTTTCTCTTCGCATTACCACCTACTACTACTAGTACTAGTTGAGAGTTCCCTGCATTATTCCTTTGCTTGCTCACCCACTTTATTTGCTGGCTCTTGTTATTGTTGTGAGTAGTTGGTGCTTTGATGGCTGGGCAAAGTCCACAGAGACATTGGTTGATCTAGATCTATAACCTCTAGACTGCCTGATCTGTATTTAATAATTAATGCCTCAAATTGCATCTCCCCTCTTAACTCATACAGCATGCGAAGGCTACTCCTCACTTAATCTAAAGAATAGTCCAGGCCCAATTCTTATCACATAGACATCTATACGTGTTATTGTGTAATATTATATTAATTAGGCATTATGTGAGAGTAGCTTTATTACGGTCAGTAAGAACACCCAATCGGACCCAACCGGACCAAATCGGACCCAATCAGACCCAAGCTAATGGTTTTTATCTCTAAATTCAATTATTCATTTGTTCTTTATTCTTGGAGTCCAAAGCCAATGCAGTTTTGTTTTTGTTGATGTTTTTTCGCTTCAAATGGTCCGATCGGGTCCGGTTTGGTCCGATCGGGTGTTTTTACCGACCCTTAGTCGGTCGGTCATATATTTAAACCATTAGCTTGGGTCCGATTGGGTCCAATTGGGTGTTCTTACCGACCCCTTTATTACATAAATTGGCCTACAATCTCAGGACTTTCATTTTGTCGGTAGCTGATGAATTGAAGGGAGATTTAGAGTAGATCTAGATCTACTTGAAATCTTGAAATTTTTGGGCTTTCTAGATTCTAAAATAAAGGCTCTAATCTGGATCTAGATCTAGATTTAGACTCTAGATCTAGATCTAGGCTAATCAAGATTTTAGTTGTTTAGGGAAAATTTTAAGTTTCAATTAGATCTAGATTAGATCAGGAATCTAGATATCTAGATCTAGATAGATCTAGATCTAGAAATCTAGATCTAGATCTAGATTATCTAGATATCTAGATCTACATCCATCTAGACTCTCGATCTGGTATACCCTCGATCTTGATTACACCTAGGCCTACATATATAGATAGATTACACCTAGACCTACCTTTCAAACTTATTTCGTAATAAGATCTAGATCTAGATATAGGCCTAGACTATAGATCTAAATGTAAAGCTAGAAGGGGTTCTTCAATTCCAGATTTAATCTAGCTCAAACAAGGCAGGCCTTATGAGACCGTGAATCCCTCATCCATTTTTTCCCATATTCCTAAAACTAGCCTGTATGATTTCTTGTAGAACGTGTGAGACCTACAAGCCCTGTTACTGGCTTTCTTTATAAAATCAGGTTCAAGTAGTTGGTCCCAATCTTGAAACTTAAAACTTCAAAGTATGAAAGCAGACGACTAGGCCTAATCTAATTCTAGATCTAGTCCAACTTCCGCCACTAGATCTTCAGTCTAGTGTGTTTTGTTTGGATGTTCTGTGGGTCATGCCAGGGTTTTATATCTTTTGAAAGGCCAAAGTTTATCATTTGTGCAAAACCCTCTGGTAAAGAGATGAATATTTTGAACTTTCAGCGAAGATAATTAAAGACCTTTTAAATCTTTGCTTTCAGTGAGACTAGTCTAGATGTGCAAACGAAAAAAAAGAACGTGAGATATCATGTTTTTGAATCTTGAGGAGAAAACATGTAACATTGTTTTTTAAATATTCTTTAACCAAAGACAGTACCCACAAGAGACTGATCAACTCTCCATACAACAATCGGCGGTTTTCACTCACTGGTTTTTGTCTTTGATTTTTAGTTCATCTTCATTTGAAAGATAAAAAGATTGGGAGAACAGGTTTCTCTGCAGTTAGTCATTAAAAAATAAGGCCTTCTTGATAATAATATTGGGTAATTTTCAAAGTAAAGTAAAATTATCATCCCAATAACTTTTTTCACCTAGTTCTGATAATAATGATCTTGTCAAAATTATTTTTCCAAAATATCCTCATTAGGTTTAGCTTTATTTCGCTTATTTAGCTTGAATAGACGTTTATAAATAGTGAATGTGTGTGTGTGTGTTTTATACACTGTATTATACACTGTACTCGTATCATTAAATATATGCATAATGTATTACTTCACCTTAATTCATAGCTGTGTTTTTCTTTTCTTTTTTTTTTTTTTTT
>BLXT01007889.1:127071-138315 GCA_019648995.1 Plakobranchus ocellatus
AAGGGGGGGTTGTTATCGGCTATATATTTTTATCAAAAAGCAAATATAATTATGTACTTATAATTTTTGTGGCAAAAGTATTAAATTTTAAAATGCTTCTTGAGACACAGCATTATGTTTAAAATTATTTTACCTGTGAAAAATTCTATTGCACTGGACGGAAAATTTTTGTTTCCAATTTTCCCTCTCGTTTTGCAAATTTCTCTTCTCTTTTGATGAGGAACATTTGTCTATTTGCAACAGATTTAAAACATAATTATTTTTTTTTCAGAGAGCATACATTTTCAACAGGCGACCCTTAACACCATCTCGTTTGCCAAAACAAGAGGAATACCTTAGAGATTTAGACAGACAGGTAAAATCCTATGATAAGTATAATAAAAGCAAAGGTAACTTGACTGGACAGTTTTGTTTGTTCTACACCTTTATAAATTGACTCTAAAATACAGGGTGCATCGAGAAATCTAGTAATATCATTCTAATTTTACCCAATATCAAATATGTTATTTCTATAATTAAGTTTTAATCTGAATTTCACATAGGTATCTTTGAGTTTTATAGTAATAGGCAAAGTTTCAGGCAAACGATTCCAAGAAGTATCAAGAAGTTCTATTAAAAAAATAAATAAATAAATAAAAATATAATAGTTGATCATTATAACTGCTGGCCCTATATATTTATATATTATAATCTTATGATATAAGTACAGAGCTGCAGGCTTTTCTAACAAGGGTAAGGTGGAGATCATAAATAAGATGTAGAAAAAGACTTTATTTATACAAAGGAAATTTCACATGCATTCCATTTTCTAACCATACCTATGGAAATGAGTGTTTAATCCCTGTGATTTTAAGTCTTCATTTGACTTGAGGTAGACAGACCAAACAGTACACTTATTTTTATACGCCAGCTAAACTTCAAATTACAACATGAGGAAACAAAGTTTACTTAAGTGTGCTCTCAATTGTTATCAGTGACATTCATAAAGCAATTTAAAAAAATCCTAAATATTATTTATTAGATCTGTTTCAAGAAGCATTAACAATTTATAGTTGTCAGGACTCATATTTGTTACTTTATGATGTGTTCAACGGCATTTTTAATCTCCAGAGCAAGTTAAAAGTAGAGGCAAATCAAACCATACAAGTCTATCAAGAAAGAGAGACTCTGTGATTTCCAATTTTAAGTTTCGTTCTACAACATTCAAAAATAGAATTATTCAAATCAATCATTAAGTTTTTCACTTAATAAACCCCTTATTTATGCTACCCACTCTTAATTCATGTTCAAAAACTGTGAGAGGAAAAGTACAACTTTTCTCATTAACAAGCAGCGGTCGTAATTCCTGGATGGAAAAGACAGTATTTCAGCTAAGTTTTCTTACAACCTCAGAGCTTTGGATTCTGAAAAGGGCTTTCTTCCTACCTTTACCTCCCACCTTGAAGTCTCCTCAGTGTCAAATTGAAGGCCTCATAGTCATGTATGTATTTTCATTATCGAAAGAAAAACTTTGAAAAATAATTAAGTTTAGTTCAGCCTTGTGTTAACCTTGAACATGGTGTATCCTCAGGTGGATTCTAAGGAAAAAACCAAACAAAGGAAGAAGACTGATGAAGAGTTTTTGGAAAGACTGGAACAAGTGCAGCTGGCTGAAGAGTAAGCTTAACTGAACTTTCATATTGTCTCCATCATGTAAATGTCATCAATAACTGTCTAAATAGATACCATATCCCTCTGATAGTGTTGGTAGGCCTATTACCTGTGTTATTATTGCCTGGTGTTATGTGGAATGGGACACTTTAAGGTTTGTCAGATTCTCCTTTCCAATAAGTGCAGCCTCTAAGACTCAGCGTATTCTATAGGCATAATAATAAAAAATAGAGCACAGAAATACTGTAATGACGTCGCAATCAAAAGCCTTGACTTTTGATATCTTAAGACAGCCTGTTTGTGGGAACGAATCCTCCCTCCTCCCTCACATAAAAAAAAATCACCTTTATTGCAAAGCCTCCAAATAATGTCATTCAATTTGTGAAGACTTATATGCTTCAGTTTCCAAAATTCACAAAACAAAAAAATTATTGGTGTTTGGCTTTTTAGATACATTTTATATTTTTATTTGTTTACATGACCATAGAACTTCGTAATTTAAATTAATTGGCGGTACCTATTCTTATTTTTAGCTTCATTTTTTTTTTTTATTATGGCAACCGCAAAATAAAAGTAGTTTTATTATTGTTTTGGGTTTTTTTTCAAAGAATTTTATATTTGTGGAAAAACAAACTTTACTTTAGTTTCAGTGTATTTTCTTGACTAAAATATATTCTTCTTTGTTGTGCCCATTCTAGCCTAGCTGCTCAGAGAGAACAGTACCTCAAAGACAAGGCAGATGCTACAGAAACTTACAAGAAGGCTTTGGAAGCCCAGGTGAATTACGTCTGCCCAGTGTCTTCCTTTTTTTTTTTTTTTTTTTTTTTGCGAAGACTCATCGACTAAGAATTGTGTTTTTGAGGAAAACTAGAAAATTTTAAAGAATGAAAATTATATAGTCCTATAAAATGAGTCAACTTGTAGATCAACCCTACCAGTTTAGATCAAATCTTAAAGAGAAGAAGTAAAAACTATTGTTACTTTATAACTTAGCACGTCTGTAGAAATTTTGCACATAGAAGAGTGTGCAATTTTCACACTTCTGGTTAAGAGATTTTTTCTTAAAGTCAATTATTCAGAGCTGCAACTTGACTCATTTTATGGAACCTCATCGCAAATTTTAAAAACAGCAGAACTCAGGGTGAGTTTTTGGTATCCCAGATAGGATCAAATGCTGTAGGCAAATAAACCAACATTACTATCTGTATACAGTTTTCACCCCTGCAAAGCTTACAAAATGCAGATTATATTAATGGTTTGAAATGCTCAAAACATAGTCCATGGCACATCCTTATAAATGATCTTCCCTGTTCCATTCTGCCTTGACAGCTTCGCTTCAAGCCTCTACCCATGCCAGAGAGGGAACCAGATTCTGAGGTGTTCGGCAAGAATGACATGACCAATGAAAAGATGGCTGAGCGTAGGAGGCGAGCATTCAATCTGTTCCAAGAGCAGCAAGCTCTAGTTGAGCAGAGAAAGAGGGACACGATCCTGGCTAGGCTTGCCGATCAACAGAAGGAAGAGGATGTGCTACATAGAGCTCGTGATGAGTAAGTTTGTTTGTTTGTTTTTTTTAATACGAGGAGACCCTAACTGTCTAAAAAAAAGCATAATGATATATTCAGGGGTTATATCCTCAAATTAACTGATAACAAAAGCTTTCAGCACATCACTGTGTCTTAAAAATGTCATCAGGAAAAAACCTAAAGAAGAGAAGTGTTCTGATTTCAAACTTTTATTTTAATAAATGTTACATTTTGTTTCTAATGTGTATAGTTCACAAGCTTTGAATAATTTTAGAATAAATTAAAGAAGGGTGTAATAGTTATAAATATAAATAAAAGAAAGATATATTAAAGTTCCCCTTCTTCCTATCCCATCCAAACTAGTCCCTGCTACCTCAGCTTTTGATGCATATATATTTTATAATATTACTTACATGGTGCTTCTTTTTCATACCCAATTTCATAATGTCCTGCTATGTAAGTCTTTTTTGCCTTTTCTCTTCTTTTGGAATCTTATGGTTTTCCAATATGTCATTCTTCCAGCCTTCGTGAGGAGAGAGCCTTCAAGCATGCTGTCCGCTGGGACACACGGCGCCGCCTAGAGAGCAACTGGCAGAAAATGGCAGAGACAAAGCGGGCCAGAGAGTTGGAGGATCGCTTGCAATCACTAAGTCCTGGTGGATTATTGCACGAACAGTGTGACCGCTATAACCGATGCCGCCAATGCAAGCGTCGTGTACACAACTGTGGTGAGACAAATATCTGGAGCGAGTCCCGCTATATTCCTGGTTCTAGAATTATGGTGTGAGGGTAGGGTGAGAGAGAGTGCTTCTCAATCAAGAAAATTCTAAAAGTAATCAACAAAAAGGGCAAGTGTGGAGGGACTGAAGTGCTCAAATGTTTGAAAATGAAAGAAAAAAAAAAAGTCAAATCCTGATTAGGCCTTGAGTTCATAAATGTCTTAAACTTAGGATTAAACAAAAAAATTTACTCAACTGCTACAGAACGCTCTAAAAAACTTCATACATTCCTAGCTTAGGCATTTTTTTAAAGGCAAAACATCACTTGCAACATGTCAAAAATTGTTTGCAAAATTTGTGTGAGCTTTCTTGATCAGCCGATGTTTCATGGATTTATTTGTTCTTTTCTTGTACCTGCTTTTGTATTCATTAAACCTACAAATAATTTTGAAGAAAACATATGTAAAGAAAATATGTTTATTTTTACCCCCCATATTTTAAATTGAAAGAAAGTTTATGCTTATGCTCTAATTTACAAATAATGTCTGTGATAAAAATTTCTCATGCCATGCATGCCTCAGTGGGAGAACTATACATGTACAACACACTTCTCTCACAGTAGCAGGAGGGAACTCTTGATCTATGTGGAACAACTCTGCTATCTGTTGGTTTATATGAACTGCATGAATGCACTGCTCATTTGGTTGCGGTAGTTGAGTCCTGTTTGTTCAATATTTTTATTATCTTATAATGATTTCATGATACACATCTTGGCAGAGCTAAACTGTAGATGTGGCTATTAGCATTAGAGATATACTTATCCCTGCTGCCAATAAAGATCTGCACATAATCCAAATTTGCCAGAAACCTTTTTACTTCATTTTGTTTCTAAAAGTAATTTGTGCTGAATGCTCTAAAACTCTTCATGAATTTTGACCAATAAGAATAGTCTAAATCCTTCATTTCTTTAACTGAGGAAGAATTTTTTTTTTTTTGTTTTTGTTTTGATTGCGGCACATCATCTCAAAACTATACAAATGGTTATAAGCAGATCTCGACTGGTGGCAATGTTATGCATGTTACACAATTTTATGTTATGCATGTTACACAATTTAAGCACGGATTAACTTGTTCAATTCCCGTCATCTAGATTCAACCAAAGCATTTTTTTCTTGTAGAGAAGCTTCTAGAGTATTAGACGATTTTGTCAATCTTTCTTTATACTATACAGGTATCTTGTACAAGCTATCCAGTTACCAAAAATTCCTTTTTTCTTCTTTGTGTATTCTTGTGTGAAATGGGACATATTTTTCTATTTCTTCTCCTTTCACGTCACTCTCAATCTTGTTGCTATATTCCCTTATTCTTAGTCATATGATAGAATGTGTAAACATTATATTTTAATGTAAATCAAGTTAGAAGAGAATGTGATATGAACAGTATTATAATATTTTATGTCGTATTAACTTTTTCAAAATGTGCCTCATAGATTATTATATATATTTACATCTGACTACTTGCATCATAGAAGATTAGTCTTGTTTTTCGTCATAAATGTATGTCAAAGAGAGTTATTGAAATTTCAGTGCTTTCCTTTTTTTTTTTTTTTCACTTGACACACAAAAATTTTTTTAACTTTCTGTGAATGTAAGATGTGATATACTCTGGTAGATACCCATGTATTTGTATATGTTTTGAGACCAGTCTTCATAAGTCCAATGTTACATATTATATTTAACTGTCAATTTTAAGTTATCATTCCGTCTTCAAAATGCTTTTTTTTTAAAGTTAAAAATCCCATTGTCGTGGCTCAGAGTCTAATATTGCAATGCTGACAAAAGGAGGTTTCAGATGGTTTCTATGACGAGAAATATTCAGGATGCAACTTTTGGCAGCTTATTTGGACTGGTATCAAGGCATATTTGTTTTTAACTAAATCTGTCTCATTAAAAACAACATTTCAATTTAAAGTGGTTGTTTGAGTCTAGAGATCACATTAAGGAAAAAACTTTTACACTTTTTCTTTTTAAATCCGCATAACTTTTTTGTCTATCTCAAGGAAATTCATACGAATGCTGCTTTCAAATTTCAGATTATTTGCTTTTTGCTGAAGAATTAAATCTTTAGATGTAAAACATTTTGAAAATAAAGAACATGAGTAATATGCTTTTAAATCTTCAGACTTTTTTTTTGGGTTATATGATATTGTTTCACATTTTTCTTATGGGTGAATAGTTTAACACCCCGATTTGAATATTTCATTAAAGAATTATCTGATGTAGCGACACCCATCAACTGAAGACAAATGGTTTGGGGTCCGATTATTAAGTTCATGATAAGAGCACATTTCCGTCTTAATTATTCACAGGCTGACCCTTCTTACCAAAAGAACTAAGATGTCAATATAGTATTGTGATTTTTCTTATTTGAAATATGTAAAATATTTAGAATGCCCTAATATTATTCATTATATTTAGAGAATTAGATGGGCTATCATTTCAAACAAATCATGGAACTAGACATTTCCATGATTATTGTACATACTGAGATTTTGAGAAGGCTGATTGACAGAAAGTGTAAAATAGTTTAAGAAATGAAATAAGACAAATATGCTAAGAAGATGAAAAAGTGTGTACAGTTACATTAAAATATTTATCCTTTTTTTTAAATTCCCTTTTTAAGCAAAGTATGAACAAAAATTTATTTTGAAAATTTAAATAATTGCGTGGACCTAGATGTAGACCTTGATCCATGTCACCATGTTTATTTCCACACAAATCCCTAACATTGAGACATTTCAATCTTAACTATAGACATATGTCTATGTTGCCTGTTCACAAAAAAAAAATCACACGGCAATGCTGATTTTTAAAGCTGCAAATAATCAGTCCGACCACCTTTTTTAAAGGTGACCACCTTCCTCCCTTGCATTTTACCAATTCTTTGATAACTCCTTGAGGCAATCACAAGCAGCCTATTCACCAGCTGACATTGTAAACAACCTCTTCAAACCAACCATTCTGAGCCATTTTTCTATGAGGGAGGTGAAGGCTAAACATACATGCCACTTCTTTTTTTCGCACACACTGCCTGTTTCGTTTGTTGTAATGACTGAAATTGATAAGACAGATGGTGACTGGTCATGCTGCTTATCACAAGATGATACAAAAAAGTTGTCGACAGGAGTGGAGGAAGCTGAGGGAGCGGCTTATACCAGGCCATGGTAAGGCCGGTCCACTGAGAAAATGGCATTGCTTTTTTCACCAGTTAAAATGTGCACTAGAGAGAGAGAAAACAAGAAGAGAAAGTTGTATGAGACGGAAGGGAGTTAGTCGCAGGATAACACTGTTTGCATGCACAGCATCTGGCTTAATATTAAAGGTTTCACCTCATCTGTCAATAAGCATTGACATTCTGTTCCATTGATCTGCAAGCCCACAATAGGAGTATTGTTTTCTATTGTGCGTACCATGAATGTGTGTGTGTATATGTGTGTGCGCACGCGTGCGTGCGTGTGTGTGTGTGTGTGTGTGTGTGTACCATATTGATTTTGCGACAGAGCTAGTGAAGGAAAGATTGTTAATGAACCTTTCAAGTTAGTTGTTTTTTTTAATACTGATGCTGCTAATCCTTATCTAATGGGGTTTGGGGGTGGCTTTCATGTCTTGTTTTTACACAGATGTTTAATATCCTGGTATGGAAATCCCTTAATGGGGTCATAGAACACCTCAGATGTTGACTATAAAACTGCAGTTGTTAAATTTTCTTGTTTTGCCTTGTTCAAGATTTGAATGACACTAGCAATTCACGTTAAATTACCTAATTTAAATAAGTCAGGTTGCAAGCCTATCTGCAATACTAGGTATGAATGACCACACTTAACAAATGAGTCTGGTTGCAGGCCTACCTGTAATACAAAGCTATAAATGACCACTGTTTCACAACATGAGTCTGGTTGTAGGCCCGTCTGCACTGCAAGGCTATAAATGACCACAGTTAACAAATGAGTCTGGTCGCAGGCCTGCCTGTACTACAAGGCTATAAATAACCACAGTTTAACTCAATAACTCCGAGCGGCCGCTCCCAGCGGCCGACGGAACGATACGGATGACCGAGTGGCCGCTCCCAGCGGCCGCTAACTATATGAAAGAAAGAGAGTAGAGGGAGAAAACTCCGTCCAGATGCGGAAAAAAAATCCGGACACAAAGAGTTAACAAATGAATCTGGTTGTAGGCCTGTCTGTACTACAAGGCTATAAATGACCACAGTTAACAACGAAACGATACGGATGACCGAGTGGCCGCTAACTATATGAAAGAAAGAGAGCAGAGGGAGAAAACTCCGTCCAGATGCGGAAAAAAAATCCGGACACAAAGAGTTAACAAATGAATCTGGTTGTAGGCCTGTCTGTACTACAAGGCTATAAATGACCACAGTTAACAAATGAATCTGGTTGTAGGCCTGTCTGTAGTACAAGGCTATAAATGACCACAGTTAACAAATGAATCTGGTTGTAGGCCTGTCTGTACTACAAGGCTATAAATGACCACAGTTAACAAATGAGTCTGGTTGCAGGCCTGTCTTCATTACATGCATAGGGCTATGCATAAAGTTTTAAAATAAATTATATAAATAGAAAAATAGGCAATTTTTACCTATCCTACTTATTAAAGAATCCATTTGACTTGAAGCAAGCAGGACTGTGGCAACTGAAGTGTGCTCAGTCTGTGAAAATGCTATACATGCACATTTCACATTTGTGTCTCAATGTCTGAGAAATTGGAACACAAAATACAGAACATCTGTACCAATCTTGAAATTTGGAGCAAGATTGAGAAAAGAAAAGACCCAAGCCAGTGTATTTGTAGTTTTCTTTATTGGTTGTATTAAACTATTGTTTATAAAGTTAGATCGAAAGATGTCAGTATACTAGTGCTTTCCATTCATCAAAACAGTGTGACATATTTGAGCAGTGTAATAAACAAAGATCTCTCATGACATAATCTACTTAATAGATATGTCTAAATAAAACTATATGCACTGGCCAACCAAATAGAAAGTAGTAAAACTTAGTGTAGTAAAAATACAGTATTTAAATAAACTAGTACAGGCATAGGTAAAGTTTTTAAGGTGTATATATATATATATATAAACATATACAAGATCTCGTTACAGCCATTCTACAAGGTCTGATATTTTTTGCCATAAACTAAATTGTTTTAGATAAACACTTATGAAAAAAAATGCCCGAGAACTTACACAATATATCAACCATTTCTGAACGTGGATGGTGGTAGTATAACACCAAATAACTCATTTTGATGTTTCACAGAGAGACAGATATGAAATTATTTTTTCTGTGAGAGAAAAAATTCCAAATAACACACAATTTATATTTGAATATCATTAACCAATAATCAAGATTAGAAAAATAAACATTGCCCAAAGCTTTGATTTTAAGAAATTTACATTTTGAAAGAATCCGTTACCCTTATTATTGTAAAATTGAAATAAAAAAATAAAGGGACAACCAATTGATTTTATCAACATATCTCTGTATAAAGTCAGATAAAAACAAAATACATTTCTCATGTCTTTCATATATATATATATATATATATATATATATATATAAGTATATATATGAGCAATTGCCAAAAGGTGGACCCCAAAATTGTGTCATGTATTTTCCTGCATTTTGAAAAAAAAGATTCTCTAGTTACAAAAGGGAAAAGTCCACTTGAGTATCAGTGAAGTAATATTCATGCAGATTTGGATAGCAAGAGTAGATCCATAAAAAAAAAAATTATCTATATCTCTTCACTTGGTTGTGAATGAGCTTAATTTGTTGATGGGTGACCACTTTTTGGGCGATTTTGTCATCATAGTTATGTTGGAAACTTATTTGGTTAATTTAGACAGCAAGGATGCATCCAAAACTGATTTTTTAAACATAAATCATTACTTCTTATGCCATGTCTCTCATGAAATCAATATGTATGAATTGATGAGTTAACTTTTTTGAAATAGGACTTGTAGAAAATGGTTCGCACTTAACTGTGATGATAGCCCACATTTTGGCAAACCCTCATATATATATATATATATATATATATATATATATATATATATATATATATATATATATATATATATACACATAGAGAGAGAGAGAGAGAGAGAGAAGAGAGAGAGAGAGACAGAGACAGAGAGAGAAAGGGAGAGGGCCAGAGAGAGAGAGAGAGAGAGAGGGAAAGAGAGAAGAGAAAGGGAGAGGGAGAGAGAGAGAGAAGCAAGAGATAGCAAGAGAGACTGATAATAGGGAAAAGATAAAGTAGTATGAATGGAGAGAGAATTAAATTGTTGGCCCTTTCCCAATTTATATTACAAGAATAGAAAAACAAAAACAAAACAAAACAAAAAAAAATTCAGAAAATTACATCAATGATTTTTTTTCTTTCACAAAAGAAAAAAAAAAAAAGAATTCCATTAATGGTTAAGTTCTTCATAAGGAGAGAAGTCTTAAAAGGGTTGACTTATAGAAAAAGCATTTATTAAGATGTCTTATGATGTAAAGAAAAGCCCATTCAGTGCTGGGTGGACACAGAAGAGCAATAAAAAAATTATCTTGGCCAGGACTAGGTTTGAACCTCAAACCTCTCATGTGGTAGCAAACTGCTCTACCAGATGATCCACCACTCCTCTCTAAATGTGTTTGTAGATAAAACATGTTGCCACGTGGATTATTACGATGATACAGGATATAAATAACCAAACTTATCATTACTGCTCTCCATATGCTCTGAACCTCCTTTATCCCTATACTATTTCACTAACCTTTGTACCAGGATATCAATGTGTATCCCCATTTTAAATCATCAATATGTTTGTCTGAGGAAGGTGAGATGACAGGTCAGACAAAAAGCATAATCATGGTAGGATGAAAATCAATCTGCACACCACCAGAGGTCGCAGCAGCTGCATGCTAGTCATATAAATCACATGCCACATTAGAAATGCATGAAAAAAACAAGTAAAGCAAAATCAATTTAAAGTTACATAATGAAAGTGAACGCTTCTGACGACATCAGTTGTAGTGGGAGATCAAATAATTTATGACCGGCATGCCAGTGCATTGTTTAGTGTATAAATTACATCTAATGAAGAAAATTAACCAATAGCAAATGATCAAATCTTGTTTTACACCCCAGTAAACAAATATATCAATATATTAAATTCCTGTTTCAATTTATCTATATTCAGAAAGAAAAAATTGAACCAGGAAAAATATAATTCTAAACAATGGAGAATTTCTCATTCTTAATGGCCCTTTTCTTCGTTTTTTTTTT
>BLXT01007889.1:158052-182075 GCA_019648995.1 Plakobranchus ocellatus
TTTTTTTTTAAATACATCATGGGGGAAAAGATGAAATTTGGCTCTGCAATTCTCTATCTGTATTTTAACATTTAATTAAGCTAGAGCTATTAAAATGTTTTGATGTATTTTCTGTATCTTTCAACTTTTTTTAGGAAGTTTAAATTAATGGTTGTGTTCTTTCAACTGAAAAGCACTTTTAGAAAGACAAACACAAAATAAATACATATTTCTGCAGCTAGAGAAATTAATAGAAAAGGCTACTTTTATCAATCAAAGTTTCACATCCTTTTATTAATGCATGGACAAATTTTAAGAAAGATTTGGCCAGACTTGAATAATATGGGGATGAGGAGTGGCATTTAGCAAGAACATATGCATTTTTGTTGTAGATGTGTCTAATTTTGCCCATAAAGTGTTTCAGTTCATTTAATTAGTTTTCTCTTAGTAGACGCCAATGTGCATTATTTTCTTTTTTTCCACATGTCCCAAGTAAAGCAAAGTTAAGTTGCCCAACTTATTATGAGAGTAGAATGATGAAGACTAAAGTTTTGGGTTTGATTCTTTTAATTATTCAAAAGCTACATATGCTTATTCACAGTATGGCGTACAGCATTGTGATAAAAAAAAAGCTTATATTTTTCAGAAGATGTGAACAAAAATAAATTTCTGTAAATTTTCAGATGTGCCTGGCCCATGCATAGACAGCTGTGTAGAGTCAGTCGCATGCACAGATACAAGAGATGATCCTCCAAATGAAGAAAATCTTCCTCAACAGCAGCCTTTTCCTCAGTATGACTTTTTCAACTCTGAATCTGAGCTGTCTCAATCCAGCAAAAATAATTCTTGTGACTTTCACAAGATTCCCCTGACAAATCAGAATGCTGAGAGGCATGAAGACAAATCAAAAGGTGTTTATTTTTGTGTGTGTGTGGTTTATATTCAATCGATTGTGATACGTAGATTGTATCACTTTTAATTTTGTCTATGTAGATTTTAAATCTATTGGATCATATGATTTGTCTATGTATATTTTAAAGACTGTGATTATCTGGGCTCATTTGGCCAGCTGGACCATAGGGCCTATTTTTTAAATCTGTGCCTGAGAGTTTATAACAACCATCAGGTGATGCCTTCCAAAATTATGGAATCAAACTGCTCGGTCACGTTGCTTTATTAACTGATTTGATTCGATACGCTTTCTTTTCTTCCACAAGTAAATAAATTCCTTTTCTGTGATGACATACAGGAACAGAGTCTGGTCCCTTGATCTAGATTTCTTGGTTCCATAGAATGCTTTGTTTTCTACTTTACTAGAGTTGCCTGTGGATTTCTAATCCAGCAGTCTAGGCCTAGATTAGAGGGTCCTCTAGATCTAGTCTTACTAATCAAGTTTTGTTATCATTGTTAGTGTAGGTTTAATTAATTAAAAAATGATATCACTAATTTACTTGTAGATCTAACTGGACCCACCTAAATTCTAGATCAGTGTCCATTCTCGGTCTAAAGATCATGATAGGCTAGATAGCCAGGTTCTATGAATGTTTTTGTGGGTCCCATATACCTGCATTATTGCCTAAGACTAGAGGTCCATATAAATCTGGTCTAGCTATAATCATGATTCCAGATCAAAATTGAAGTAGGACTCAGATAATAGTTATTTAAATATCTAGATCTGATTTTAGATTTAATTTACATAGTACTAGAAAAGAATGGAAAATATTTTCAAAGTATATCTGACATTTAAGAAGATTCCTATTTGTAATAGTAAAAAGAGTAATATCAAATTTCAGTACATGAAAGAAATAGTTTTCCAAAGGGAATATTCCACACAAAAAAATCCGGGGGATAGAATGCCAAGCCTTGGCAATATCGATCAAATCCACTATACCATTTAGGACCCATGGTCTGAGAGTTGAAACAAATGAAAGGTTGATTTGAACAGTTTTTGTGCTATATGATAATGAAAAAGCATGCTAAGTCTATCAAAGAGCAATGCAAAAAAAAATAACAAAAAAAAAACTTATTCAATATGTCTTTGATGGGAGATTGATATAAACAGTTTTTGTGCCGGCTGAAGAAGGAAAAGTGCATTGCTTCTATGCCAGAGCAATGGTAAAGCAATTTTATCCAAGAGTAGGGAAATGGACGACATGTTATTTGCCATCTCTAACCCTTGAAGGCTTTTTATTTTCTTTCATGCTTTCAATTTTGCTTCACTCTTTTATTTTTCAGAAAATAACTCTCAGAACAAAGAAATTGCCCTGAAAGTGGAAGTAACATTACCAAAGGATTATGGGTTAAACGTCCTTCATCGAGACTGTTTTCAAGATAAGAAAAATGTGAAAAAGCGCAAAGGCAGACAACTAAGTTGCTCATCCCAAGAGAGTCAGGAGGATTCTGTTCTAGTGAGTGTAAACAGTAATGAAATAATTACACCAGTAAAAACAAAATAGAACACAGTCATTAACATGCCTGTTTCTTATGGAACAAAAACTTTCTATCACTTTGTCATGCATTAAATCGTAAGGACTGTTTACATCTTTTTCTCTTCACCTTTAATTAAAAAATCGTGATTCTTATTGGTGTGTCTGGTTTCTTCTCATGGCTATGGAGTAATAGAAGTTGACACTGGCAATGGATAATCAGAGACCTTGTGTAGCAAGTGATCAACTTAATTCTTGCCATCAGGCTCTTGAACCCAGTGAGAGCCGAAAACCTCATATTGCAAAATCTGATTAGCTATGATGCACTTCCAATCAGCAATATTTGTAACTGGACTAAAATTAACTATAAAAAAAATTTAAGTGTGCAAGGCAAAAACATAAACCCTCAGTCAATCTTTTTAGGAAATTCCAAATCAATATTTGACATTATGTGTTCCTCAATTGTCCTTGTTTTTGATGTACATATGTGTGCTGATAGTGCATTGTCCTGTCCCTATAAGTTGTAGAAGTGGATAGCCCTGATGTAGAATTTAAGATCCACTTACGGCTGTTTATTTCGCTCTATCTCTGCAGCAGAAGTGAACAGCCCTGAGACTCAACTTTACATCTACTTTTTTTCCAAGCATTTTGCTCTGTCTCTGCAGATTGAAGAATTGGTTAACCTGGAAACAACATTTTCCATCGATTTATTTCTGAATATTTTGCTCTTTCTCTGCAGATTGAAGAAGTGGACAGCCCTGAGACAGAACCTCACATCCGAACCCTGCTTGAGATGTTCCCGTCTGCATGCACCATGGAGGCACGGCACTGTTTGCAGCTATCTGGCGGGGACATGGACCAGGCTGCACAGCTAATCATGGATCGGCAAGAATCAGGCCAAGCTATCTCTGCTGGGAGTAATCTCAAAACTAAGGTTAGCAATTGATTGTCTGTTGTTTATACACTCTTTTGAGGGAGTAGAGGGAGGTAGGGAGGGAAGGAGTCCTGTGACACTAGTAAATCATAAATAAATTCAGACAGGGGCAAAAGTTTGTGCTTAATAAATCATTCAAATGGAGAAGGATTTTTTTTTAATATAAGGTATTGTTTTTGTAAAAGTGGTTAAAATGTGTTTATATAACAGAATAAGTTTAAGGTAAAGTTCTTGGGTCTTAGTTTATAAATTCACTTAAACCATTCTAGGGAAAAGTAAAAGAGACAATGATTGTGAAAATACAGAGACAGAAAAGAGAAAAATTAGTTTTTTTAAAGGAAGTCACTGTTTCTTGGTGTACATTAATTACTTTTGCAGAATTTAGCCTAGACTATTAATACTGTGTTATTATTTTTGTTCTGTATTATCTTCTTTGTTTTACTTATTAATTAATCTCTCTATGACTCTGTAACAGAAGGTCCTGACTCAGTCCTTGCAACTTTTAGGGCCCTCACAGTTCTGTCTTTTTAAAATTGACATTTTCTCTAGTAAAATATTGGTTAACTATATACTTTATTTGTGAAAGCTAATGAATTTCGAACAGTATCAAAGAAAAGAAAAATTTGCTTTAACATATTGCATGGTAAAGCAAAGTTTCAATAATTTTTGTCCACCATCACATGTAATGCTTTGATTCCAGCATCAGATTACTTTTTAGTCATGATTTTTGAGAAACAAAAAATATTTAAAAAGCCCTCTTGAAATTCAAGGCCTGGAAATCATTACTGCACTGAGTATTCAGGAAGAAAAAAAAAACTTACGAGGTGAATAAAATTATATGCACAATAGTTCTGACCTTCTGTCAGCAGTTGTTCAGATAAAAGCTGGCAGTTTTGCCAATTTCACTCTCACATCCCCACAGTAAGCTGGACATTGTTTCCTAAGGCAATCTCACAATGCAAGCCTGAAAGTGTTCCATTTCATCTTCCTATTTTTTCTTCCATTGCTGTGTACTTTACCAAAGGTTTGTAATGTTTTAATGCCATGTGAGTTGACTTGTATGCAAGTTTTTTGTGGTTTCTATGTGGTGTTTTTCATTTGATTTTTTTTTTTGTTTCAGAAAGGAAATCACAAGGCCAAAAAGATATCAAACTTTAAACTCGATGATGATAGCATCAAAATGTCTCTCTTAAAAAAGTGAGTTTTTGTGTGTGTAAGCTACTCAGTGTCTTTAACATGACCCTAGAAGATTCACTATACAATAAAACTGTGCATTTAATTATGATGCAATATATTCATTTCAAAGGGAATATTATTTTTACAATTTACAAAAGCAAGGAAATCAGGAATATCAACAGCCTATATGGGCCCAAGCCACTATTTAGGTTAATGAAGTAAATACTGCTGAGGCTGATCATTAAGGGAAATCATTACTGAAATCAACTTACCGAAAAAATCAGGAAAAAAAAAAAGAAGCAGAGACATAGGAAAAAGGTGGAAGATCATTATTATAGATGAATATATAAGGGAAAAGGGCAGAAGGGCAAGAGAGACTTCGATTCAGCAGAAACTACAAAATGTGTTGTAAAGCAGTCAGCTCAGTCATGGTCTCTAGGCAAACAATGGCAAGGGCAAGATCCGAGTTGAGTATACAAGGAACAGAATAAAATTCGTTCATTAAGCAGATAGCTAGGCACATAATTGCATATACAAGATCCATGCTGACTCTGGGAGTTACAGAATAAAGACCATTCATTAAGCATGTAGGTAGGCACATAATGACCCAGTCAATATCCATGTTGAGTCTGCAAGGCCACAAAATAGCCATTCACTTAACAAATAGCAAGGGACACAATGAAATGGGCAAGATCCATTTTGAGTCTAGGACTTGGAGGTACAGATAAAAAACCATTTGTGAATATTAACGGCATCATACTAAAAAATCATTTTCAAAATTGATACCTTCTTCATAATTGTTTGTATTGAAATTACACAATGCAAATTTACCTCTCTACAAGGCTAGGCCTTGTTTGTAACCTAAAGTGAGTTTTGTTTATAGGTGTAAATCTAGCATTTACATGCTGCAGTAGTAGTTTAGAAGGAGGAGGAGGAACATTAGAGGTAGTAGCAATTGCTAGTGTTAGTAAAAGTAGCAGTAAAGTTAATAGTTGTAACAGTAGTGATAAGTGGTTGTGCTTGTTATAGTTGCAGGAATGGCAATAGTAGTGCTAGTACTATTGTAGAAGTATTAGTAGCAGTAGCAGAACAAAAGTATAATAGCAATGCAATTATTAGTGATAGTGCTGGTAGTAGTAGCAGTAATCGTAATAGTAATAGTAATTGTAAGTGCAACAGCAATCATATTGGTAGCAAAAGTTGTGATGGTAGTAGCAGTATTTGTGGTCGAAGTGGTAGAATAAGCAGCAGTAGTAATAGATGCAGTGATAGTGGTGCTAGCAATGGTAATAATAGAGATTGCTGTAACTGTTGTAGCTGTGATTACAGCATCATGTTAGTTTTAGACTCGAAAAAAGGATATGGTTGATTAGATTTACAATTTAGTTATTTATTTTTTGCCATAAAACATTTCGCCATAATTAATAAATTAGCACACAACTCATGCACAATGTTTGAAGTAATAGTGACAATGACAGAAAGGTAGAAAGAGTATAGATCTGAAGTCTTTTATTTTTTTCATTGAAATAGATCTGACAAGATTTTTAGGGAGGAAAAAAATGAGAGCTGAACTTTGTTACTAGCTATCAACATACTGTAACAAATTGAGACTGAGATTGAGAAGCATTGAGATTATACTAAAATTGTTCTGTTCTCAATTAAATTAAGTCTAAAAGTGCTGGTTTTGGGTCACAGCAATGAACTGGGTAATTATCATATCTTCCTTTATTTTGACAATAATATAATTATTTTCTGGGGTTTTTTTCTGACCAAAACACATTTGCTTATTATTAATCCTTTTGAAACTTTATGACCAATATTTTGTTTATTGATTTCTAGCCAAAAACACCGTAGGTCCAATTTGTCTGCAATAATTTTAGAATTATGTAGAAATATAGAACTTAACACCAGAAACTTCTTTAAATAGCATTGGTAATTTTGAGTTGGTTGCTATAAAATTGGGAAGTATAAAAAGAGCTACAAAAATGACATTCTTGGTGAATTCATGCTTTGACATTTACGATAGAAATTGATAAGTTCAAATGGAAAAACTAAAATGCTCCTCAGTGTAATATGTCCAACAATTTTGATTTCTTTGAATTCTGATCCATAATTTTTTCGGTACACTAGCATTTTCTTTACTATTTTTTCATTGATCTAATTCAAAGGTACTCATTTGTTGACACAGAGGAAGACAAGAGAACACATAGACCTCCACCTCCTAAAGGGGTAAGACTCTAAGAAAAGAGTGAGAGCAACCAATTTTTTTCTCTGTGTTTTGTTTGGAAGCCATTCTTCTAATGTTTGAATTAACTTTTCACAGCTCTGTTGCACACAGGGCCTGCTTAATGGTTGAGCATTGTGATGGTTTGGTTGAGCAAAAGACAAAAGTCAGAAACTCACAAGTTTATTTTAAAATTTTTTTTTTTCTGTGTTTGATCCTGCCAAACATGGTCTGATTTCAAGATTGCCCACATAAATCTGACTGTATTTTGTAACTTTCACAGAATGATCTTTACTGCAGATTCAATATTATTTTTATAAATGTTTTTTATCCTTCCATTCCCCTCCAGGAGGCCAAGAAGCTTGTGCGATACAGGGATGGTCAAGTTGTCAGCATGAAGGGTGAAAGGTTTTCAGAAGTCAAGAAAAATACCAATGAGATGAAATCCTAGAATCAAGGCCGCCCATTTATATTTTCATTGTGTGAAATTTCATGTAACGTTTTTTTTTTTTCCTTTTTTCTATTGAGTTCAAATTCTCCTACATATATCTACTAAACTTTAAAAAAGTCTCATACTTTTGGAAGCCTCAAAATTTTCTTCAGATATCTACTAAACTTCGACGGACAAAATCTGTTATCTGTAGAAGCATCAAATTTTTCTACAGATATCCATTAAAAAGAAAGGTGGCAAATATGTTGTTTTTCAAGCTGAGCTTATAGTCAAAGTTTTCACTGGTTGAATGGTGAAAATGGTGCACAAAATTGCTCAAGTACTGCTAACAACTCATTGAAAATTGCCTAGGTAAAAGTCTATTGAAAAGGCAATCTGATGATATAGGATCTAATCTATCTCTCAGGCAAATTCTTGACATAAGCTTTTTTCTTATACTTCTGCAATTTGAAATACATTCAGGGTCTTCTATTTTTTCATTTTAGGTTACAATCTAGAAGTCACTTGGAGGGGGGGGGGATTGGGGTTGGAACAACCATGTTATAAGTGTGGGAGATCAAAGAGTGATATGGCAGCCAGGGGGCCATCTCAACTTTTGCTATATTCTATATAACAAAATACAGTGGGGCACTGATTCTTGGAAAAGGTTTTTTTTTGTTTTTTTTCTTTTTTGTGAAATGAGGACACTGGGTATTTTAGCTTACTGCATGCTTCAATTGACCTTTTTTTTTTTTTTTTTTGCAAGTAAATTATAATTTTTAACCTTTGTTCATGAGGATTAAGCGGATCAGATTTTTTTTTCTCCTTCAGCTTGTAGATTTTGGCAGTAACATTTTTAAAAATTTAGATTATGCTAAAAAGAAAACCTGTATCATAAAAGTGAATGTCGTCAGATGGATAAAAAAAAGTAGCAACGTATAGGCAATATTAAGGACAGTTTTTGAATGCAATTTTTTTGCTTGTTATTAATTATGTTGATGATTGAAATAAAAACAAATATCGAATTTTTATATTATTATTATGACCTGGGTCTTTGGATGAGGAATCCTCATACTAGTTGCTACTCTAGAGACTTCCTGTAAACTATATAGTATGGCTCTATCACTATCAAGCTCCAGATAAAATTCTGAGTTTCAATGAGATTTTTTTTTAAAATGGTTTTTTCAAGATTTTAAAGTAGTTTTTTTTTTCTTTTATCACAGGAAGTCATGATCTTTAGAGGAATAATTTTCTCGGTGCTATTCTTCTTTCATGCAACACACTCATCTCACATTTTTGTTTTATGTTATTAAATGCTCTGAGAGAAAAAAAAATCAAATATTCCATATCAATACATTCTCATTTAAAATTTTGTTTATGTATTTTCTTCATTCACAAATAAAATTATTTGTTTTTGTTCCTTTCTTATTGTTATTTTCCAATTTTATATATATTTCTGTTGCCTAGTGTAATGATTTTCTAGACTCAGAGCTGTCCTTGGCTTATGCCTAGTATACTTCAATACATGTCTTAGCTTTGATTAGAGCTTGATTATTTGATAGGTAAAAGTTTGAGCTTCAGGCTCGTCTTCTTTCCCCCAAAGAATTGTAGGGTAGGGAAATAAGTTGCAGATAAGAAATTCCACTTTCTCATTATTATGTTTTTATTTTGTATACTCCCTGTCTCCAAAAGCACAAATGTGGAGGTTAAAATAGAATGTCATCTCTGATTGAGGTGGAAGTGGTTGTATTTCAGAGTTCACACAATACACTATGTCTATTGATTCTATTGTGTGTCGTTGGCATGGTGGCTGTATTAAACTAGTCATGGAATTTTACAGTTGATGTTTCAAGTTGGTCAACAACACTTAGAAAAAGCTGTTTTATATGAGAAAAAGAAGTTTATATGAAGTTCTTTCCCTCTTTTTTGTCAATATAAATTTATTCTGATATCAACATGATTTGCTTTTTTTTTTTTTCCCTTTACACCAACTTTTTTTTGTCAGGCTAGTACTCTTGTATGTCTACTCAGTACGAGTTTAAACAAAACCCTTTGTTGTGCTTTACTCCAACATTATTCTTTGTGAATACCTGGATGAAGAAATGAAAGTTTTTTTTATTATATTTTATGGATAGACAATATTTTCAAAACTTAGACCAGCATATAAAAATAAAAGAGAGATGAGGATTGGAACTTAAATTAGAGAGAATTTTTTAAACTTTGCCATTATATTTTGATATGTTTAAATTCCCATATATAGCCATCTGGTAGGGCAGTTGGCTACCAAGTCAGAAGTCCAAGGTTTGAATCTCAATGAGGGCCAAGTCAATATTTGATTGTTCTTCTGTGTCCATCCAGCACTAAATAGGTAGCTAGGTCTCTTATGACCCAGCAAAAGTAAAGGTGGCGAGGAAAGCAATGACAAACTACCTCATAATGTCGTATGCCAAGAACAATCAGGATCCTACTCCCAGTTTTCCAATGCTTGGACTAAGTATGGGATTTACTTTACTTGATTGATATTCCTTTCATGTGGACATATTTCAAGAGAGCTGAGAGGGTGGACATAATAGTGACCATTTCTATCATTACATTGTGCTTTGTGAGTCTCTCAAGTCTAATTCTATAATTAATAAAATTTGATAACTATTTGGCAAGCCAATTTTAGAAATGAGTAAAAAAAAAAAAAGCAAGGAACAATATGAAATTAATTTGCATGTTTCATCAAATATCTGGTTAAGAATTTAAAGGCACGAAAATATCTTTCTATAACTTGTTATAAAATTGTGGAAAGAGGGAGAAAAATAAGTGGGAAAATAGTTATTAATATACATGTAATAGCTCCAAGATAAGCTTGCCTTTTTCAAGAGAGTGTGTGTGTGTGTATAAATAAAAAATTAAAACTCATGAAGTTGCATTGTGTTTCAATATTTTTGTATACTCTTTGATTTGGGATTTTAAAGAAATTATTGGCATGATGAATATCATTGACTCTTTTATACCCTAGGGTTTTGTAATTAACATTCATCCAATTTTTTGTACACTTCTAGTTGTTTTTAAGATATTGAAGTATATGGTTCAAATCAGCAATAAGTTATGAATGTTGATAACACGAGCACTTTCTAGCTGTTTTAGTTCTGTTTTTTTTTTTTTTTAATGTTCAGAGTAGAATTTTAGAAAATTTCTCCATTCAAATTTAAGTTTTCACAGTAGCAAATGCCCTGAGACCCAGTCCAGAAATGAGTTGCAAGTAGCAGTTTGAACATTTGCACGTTTTAATGGAAATAGAAACTACATTTACCCTGTCCAGAAGAAAAACGTAAGTAGCAGTTTTTGTTCTGGACTAGGTAAATGTAGTTTTTGCTTCGAGTTGTATGTAAGTAGCAGCTTGAACATTGACACGTGTTAATGGAAACAGAAACTACATTTGATAAGCTTTGTTTTTTATACAATTGTATTTACTGGCTCCTCTAATGTAACATGAACATGGTAACAGCATTGAATGCATCAATTTTCCCCCATGAGTTTGGGGAACCTATGCTCAACTGTAGTTTCCTTTATAATTTTTCCTTGTAATTTTATATGCACTGGTACATAATTTTATATACTGATGAATGACAGACATGAATGATTGATATAGAAAACATCCCAGTCTTTTCTTTTCTTTTCTTTTTAATTTTATTTTAAATGCATTTTGATCCAGAAACAACTTTCTTACTCTTTGTTATTTTACAGCCATGCCACTTTTTTATCTGCCTTTGATTGTGTATGTAATTTTATATTTGAATCTCATTAGCTTTTCAATTGTGTGTTATTTTGATCTCATTATCTCAGTTCTTATTTTGTTATAAATATTTTTTATGCTGATCATTCCTTAATTTGCTCTAACAATTATTGCTAGTAAATTACTTAGGCATGTTTAATTTCCTAAATGTAGTCAAATTGGCTTGTCCACCATTGCTTCATGTTTTGCCCTTTTGTTCCTATGCTGTTTTTATCACCCCCAATTTTTTTTTTAAGGAAAATAAAAAACAGTGCATTAGTACAATTTTAGATGCATTTAATTCAAATCACATCTCGTTTTGACGTCTTATGTGTACAACATGATCTTTTTTTTTGGTGGAACTGACTTTTCAAAAGTGAGAATTGGTTTTTCATTTATCAACAGGGCTGAAATAAAAAAAAAACAAAACAGTGGATTTCAGATAAAGTCAACTTCTTATGACAGTCCCTTTTGTTTTTTCTTCTGTTTCTTTTTTATGGATAATGTCAACTCTTGCTTAAAGTCAACCAATTTTGACAGTCCCGAGAGGTTGACTTCAAACAGATTCCACTGTATTGTCATAATGATAGCAGTCAGGTCCACCTGATCGTATGAAAGAAAGAAAAGCATTACATGAAGTAAACTGATTGTATGAAAGAAAGAAAAGAATGACGTATGCCTGATGGTTGTTGATCAAAGCAACATGTTGATTTGAGTACATGAAGTGATATCTCACCGAACAAACAAAAACAAAGAAACAACTGAAAATTAAAGATACTTTTTTTCATTGTAATCCAAATGAAAACATTTGTAACAGTGGTGCAAGGCTTAAATGTTGCAGGCCACAACAATTAAAATTGCAGAATAGTAAATACTATTGACCAGATTAATAATGATGGGACATAGTAGCCTATGTGAATATTATAACTTAAACATTCAGTATTTACAAGCCAGTGGTGTCAAAAGGTATGTCTCACAAGTTTGTTGACAATATAAAAAATGTAGCATTTGATTCCTCAGTCGTGTCTTATTTTACATTGAAATAGCTTAAATAATAATAAGTGCCTTGGCTCATAAAGCAGGTGTGCATTTATTATTAGAAATGTTCTCAAATGCCCACATAACAGATAAACATTTGAAATGAGATATGTATACTCAGATATCTTGTGAATATCAGTACGGTATTCCATCTGCATAAGATACAGGGGGAGGCAGTACATTTAGATTTAGATTTTTTTAAAATTGGACCTTCAAAGGCGTTTTAAAATTCAGGAATCATTAATAGTGGGTTTTTGTAAAGTGGATTCGGTCGCTTTGTTATTAGAAAATTGATGGATTTGGGACTGAATTTAGATGTAGATGCGCTTTAAAAATTATCATGCATGGCGTTAGCTTGTCATTCAACCACTATCATGTGTTCAAGACTTTAATAATGTAAGACATGATTATTGATAGCCAAAGACTGCTACAACGGTGCAGTTGCCATAACAGTGATTTATACCGTAAATTTTTGGAATTGTAAGATAGGATTAATCATGAAAACAGCTAATAAATATTTTGTTGAATGGCCATTATTTAAACAGCAAGAAAGAAAAATCTAGGGTGTCTCATGGCACAAGTAGCTTCGATTGAAAAACAGTAATACCAATGAGGGAAAGTGAATTAAAGCAGTCATTGAATAATACACTGCCAAAAAAAGAAAATGATCTTACTCACTTGTGAAATCTACAGAGAGACTTAAGAAGTCCTTCCTCACCACAAATCGACATATTGCACATACATATCTATATATTATAAATATGGTGTGCCTACAATTTTTTTGTAAATTGTAAAAGATGCTTACCAAAGAAAGGTAAAATCTATCTATCTATCTCTCTGTCTCTCACTCACGTTCTCCCTCCTCTCCCATCCCTTCTCTCTTGTTTTCTATCCTTCCCTCGCTCTTTCTACCTCTCCCTCCTTCCCCTCCCTACCCTCTCTCTTTTTCTCTCTTTCTCTCACGAATAAAAATACCTCTCCTTCTTTCCTCATAAAGAAAAACAAATGTAGCTGTTCATTCTACTGGTAAAGAAAAAAAAATGTAACAAAAAAGCACGCAAAATCAAAAGGGTAATTAAGAGCACGCGAGGTTAAAAGGTTAATAAAGAGCGCAGAACATATCAAAAGGGTGGCTAGTGCTACCAAGTACAATGTTTGAACGCATGCTGTTTTAGTTTTCCCTCAAATACCCCCCTAATTTCAGAGATCTGGATCTCGAGAAGTTATCACTTTTCTGGGCAGGCAGATATCGCCTTTCTTTTACGCTATACTCTGCCTATAGCTCCAAGCAAATTCATGCCTCGTCTGATGAACAGCTGCAAAAGCTCGGCTGTTCTTTTCATATATGTATTTTCTTAGCTGCCCCATAGAACCTCCTAGAGGGTAATGTCGCTTCAGTCAGGCTCCCTCATCCCACTCAAAGCCTCACAATAGAACAAGATGTGGGAGCAGTTTTCCATAGCTTCTCCACATAGAATGTGGACAGTAATTGCGGACTATCGTACTTACTTTTTTTTCCATATCGAGCCGCAGCAATTAATACCATGCAAATCGCTACGGTCTAGGACCGGGGTAAAATCACAGGCTCGTAAAACTTCAATAAATTTTTGGGTTCTGTCATCATTGAATCCCGATGCGGCTTTCCAGAGGGCGGCCGTTTTGCGTCGCAGAAATCAAAACTCTTCCCATTTCCATATTCTTTTGCCCAGTGGACGAGTGATGATGCAGTTCATAATTTAGAACACTCTGATTTGCCGAAATGGGAAACCGTGGGATTTATCTCAAGGCGGTAGAAAAATTGCCATTATTTTGCTCTCGCTAAGATTTACTCTTAAGTTTTATTTGTAACGTAACTCTTAACCTCTACACCTTTTACGTTTTCGATTCTATCTTATGCAATAATCAAACTCCACAGTATCATTATAGTGCATAAAGTATCGTACGGTAATTTTTACAATATAATATTTATAAGGTTCTATTTGTTGAGTTAAAAAAGAAGCTTTTACAAGTCTTTTCGCTATAGCTTGGTTATAAAATCATATCTTGAAAATATCCTACATAGGTTGTAGAAGAAGAAGAAGAAAGAGGAGGAGGAGGAGGTAACATTAGGAACACAAGAAAATTTGTAGACCAAGATTTAGGGTACTTCGATAAATATACATAGACTGACTAGACATCTGCAGATAGTGTCGCAAAAATTCAAATCGGTGGATGGATTTTCAAATAACACACACACACACATTTATATACATGTATAAAAGGTTACGTTAAGATTGGGGTCGATAGAAAAAAAAAAAGACAGACTAAAATCATATCATGATAAAAACTAAGTAAAGAACTGTTGAAGATTCTTTTTGGATGCCCCGTCTGGAACAGGCATTGGCGATCATGTTCCTCCACTCAAATCTGTTCTCAGTTAACTTTATGAAGTTGTTATTGCTACCGTCACCTATTGCCATGAATTAAAACTTTCAACGAAAGTTATTTTCTTTTCTGTCTACCTCTGTTGCGTTTGCCTTCAATATTTCCAGCGATTCTTAAATTTTCTAAAGCCTTGTTTTGGCAAAATAATATGTCCTCACAATTGTAGTTGGCTCTATCTTTTGGTATTAATCAATGATCGCTCAACATTCACTAACTTAAACATTCCAAAGTACGTATCATAATTAGAAAGAGAGGTAGTTAGGAGGGAACGGGTGCCGATTATGAAAATTTTTACTTTCATAATAATTTAAATAGTAAGGAGGGAACGGGTGCCAATTATTATCATTTTTACCCTCATAACATTTTAAATAAATTGTAATCCATTATTTTCCTTTAGTAATCCATAGCTTCTTTCAGTATTTGAACATTCTTAATGATGATGAATACGTATCATATTATTAGAAAGGTAGGAACGGTAGCTAAGTTGGAATTGATGCCGTTGTTAAAATGTGCACTTCCATAGTATATTATGTTTTTAAAAAATGCGTTAAAAAAAATAATAAAATCCAAATATATTGTGAGGGAAAAGGAGGTAAGGGCGGAAAATGAGGGAGGAGGGGGAAAAGGGGAGACCTGAGACGGATTGAGCTTGAGAAATAATATGAAAGAGAGAGGGGATAAATGATGCTCTCCGTGCTAACCCGTGCCAACCTCTCGCCGAATCGTGCCAAAGCCATTCCCCGCGCTTAAGATCGAACTGTGGCAGCAGAAATGGTACATCGAAACTTAAGAGACGTTTCACTCTGAAGTTTTGTTGAGTCCAGCAGCTGCTGGCCTGTAAGTGGCCTCTTTCCGTGCATTTTCTGGCGTGTTGTGTGTTAATCCTACTCACCATTCAGTTGCGCTCATACACACACACACATAGATCTATAGGCCTACTTCTCGATATCAGATCAATATAGATCTATGAATTACAGACATGCATCGACCTCAATTTCTTTAGCTAGATTTAACAATTCTGCGGTTTTCAAAATTTGAAGTTCAATATATGATTATCTATCTAGACTAGTTAGTCGCACTAGAATCTAGATGTAGATCTAATCTAAATTAGATGAATCCACAAAACTAGACTGTGCTTCGCGGGTGTGTGAGCAACAGGTTAGATTGGATAGAATCTAATCTAGATCAATCAAGATCTAGACTTAAAGTTCATCTTCTTTCGAAATTAAAGAAAACCTCTAACCATCGTGCAGACTTGAAATGAAAAGATTTCTAATTCTGCGCACGAAGCGATACAGAAAAAAAAAATATGGATGTAAAAGTACACTATCACATCACCATCGTCACACAAAATGGGAATAGCGATAAAATTTGCATTGTATTCATTATGTTGAAAACTATAATAAAAATTGTCTCTTGATTTGAATAAGCTCTGGTGGTTTTATTCTACATTAATGTTTTTTTTTATGTAAGCATGTCATCACAAAATTAGAAGAAAAAAAAAACAAAAACAAATAAGCAGTAAATCATCTGGTACTAAATCTAGATCTAGTTATTGGCCAGACAATGACTAGTTTTTATATCAAGTATTGAGGACAGTAACGTTGATCACAATCGATGAAATAAGATTTGATGAACTACAGATTAATCCATTTTCGGCTGTGGCACTAGCTGTGAAACTCCATGTGTAATAAAATCATACAATTAACTTAACAAATGTGGCACTTGAAAATCCTAGGGCGTTATGGAATAAAACAAATTATGTGTTAAAAAAAAGAACGGTTATTTATAACATTTTAACGTTTCTTAAACTATTCAGTCTACATTGAAAAGAAAAATAAATTTTGAAAATTTTGTTACGTAGTTAATCTTACCAAGGCAGCAACAGTATTCAGCATGTCTTTTTTCTCTTCTTTTGTTTTTTTCCATAATAATTTGAACATTCTTACGAAATATGACTCTCTGTCACATGGATGATAAGACAGAAGTCCTGATTTTTTAAAGGTTATTTTCAGAGCTCTCTTGATACTGATGTCACCTCTATTCAGGTCAGGATTATTCAACTGTCTGCATGATGGGAATCTGTTTCCTCCTGCGCTCGTCAATGATGATCTGGACTATGATGCTGTGCCAGACTCATGTCAGTTCAGCAGCTGATCAGGTAATGTTTCTTTGTGTGTTCTGTTTAGAGACTAATTACTCGGAGTTGGTTTCATTCGTTTGCAAATGTTTTTTGTTTTAAAAATCACATGAAGCATAACATGTTTTTTAAAAACTAGTGCACTATAAAGAGTAGTTTGGTTGCATTACTGTACTTTACCTCATACTTTAGTGTGTAATCAGTGACAAAGCAGGCATTTTCCACTTCGCCTATATTGACATCTTTGATTCTTGAGTCTTCAGCTTAGATTAATGTATTAGTACCTTGTGGTTGCACTTTGAAATTTGGAAGATAGTCTAAATTTTACTCTAAGAAGGGTGCAATCTTTTTTTCTCAATGTGCAATGTGGTATTTCATAAAATTTGATTCCTACTCTTGTCTCTAAGTAGATAAAATTGTGTAAATAATGTTTTCTTTTTAATTTTTGTTTATTTATTTTGCTAATAACTTATTTCTCCCTCTTTCCTCCAATTCCTAAGGTGATCACTATTGGAGCATCCCTGAGCTCTGAGCGAATGGAGAATGAGTTCCGCCTGGCAGTAGATGAGCTAAATCAAGGCTCCTCCATACATTTCAACTCTACCTCCATTATTATGGAAGCTAACCCCATTAGATCTGTAAGCTTTTTTTCCTTTGCAAGTTGGTATCTATCCTGTTAAAGGTCTACAACTTTATCATTATTCATATAATACTGGAGACTTTCAAATCCTAAAGACACAAGCAATATCAATTTCTAGCCATTGTCAACTCAGACATAAGTATAGTGGATCATTGATAAGTCAATGTTCAAGAGGGATTAAGTACAACGTTGAGTAGCTGCACACAACTCATCCTTTGCATTGTTCTTTACAATATGGCAACAATATGTCAGAGCATCCCAGAAGTGTAAAACGTAATTAAAAGAAGGTTGTCTTGTGAAAATTCCACTTTTAGGGGAATTCAAATGTATAACCATGAAAAAGGAAAGAACAAAAAATATTCTGCCTTTTTTTTTAGCCCATCATACCAATACCAACGATGTGAGCAAGGAGCCCACCTAACAAAAAGCAAAAAGTTGAAGACTAAAATTGCCTCTTTAAGGAGAGTGAATACATCATAATGATGATAAAGAATAATAATTATAGTAATTATAATTATAATAATAATAATAATAATAATAATAATAATAATAATAATAATGAAAAAGGGAGCAACAAACTCCAAGATATAACATTATTTTTAATCTACCAATTTAATTAAGTAAACTGTAATCTTTGAAGTCACCGGAGTCTTTATGTTTTGAATTTTGAGCATCCAATAACAGGCTCTTTCTCTCCCACATACACATACAGGCCTTGGAAATCTGTGACAAGCTCCTGGCCCACAAAGTGTACACAGTGATTGTGTCTCATCCTAACAGCACCAACCGCTCTCCCATCTCAGTGTCTTACACTTGTGGCTACTACAACATCCCAGTGGTGGGTGTATATGCTAGAGACTCAGCTTTCTCAGACGTGGTAAGTTTTTAATGTGTAATGAAAAATTGTTTCTTTTCTTTATATATTCATTCAGTCCTTTTTTTGATGTTAGGTGAGGCTTGCGGCTGCCAAAGGTGTGATGGCCTTTAATGAATTGTTATTGCCAAGTTGGGGGGGAGGGGGGCTAAATAAGTCTTCTTCATTCTTAAAGTAACAGATTGAAAGAAGGAATGATCACTCATGTTACATCGTTAAGCTAGTACAGCATATTGGTCACATGTGAAACTCTTCGTTTATTAATATGCTTAATTAAAAAAAACATGAGAGCATGGTGTTACTTACGTCAGTGTCTCAGTTGTACCATGCCACCACCTGATGCGTTAGTCCTGTCTAAGAAAACTCTGTTAGAACAGTGTAGAAACCCATGTTGATATGTTAGAACAGTGTAGAAACCCATGTTGATAGAATTAAAAGGAAATGATTGCTTATTCTTAAAGGTTTCCAAACTAGTGGCTAAATACATAGGCTAATTTTAATTTCTTGTCATGAAAACCAAAAAAGCTCTGTGTGCACAACTTAACTGGAACAGTAGCAGTGAAGATGGCAAACAATAGAGATTGTAGAGAACCACAGTGCTCACTATATTTGTCTCACTATATTCCTTCCTACATAGAATGTTCACAAGATGTTTCTACGTACGGTGCCACCATTTTCACACCAAGCAGATGTGTGGGTGGAGCTGCTTGAGGCCCTTAAGTGGGAAAAGGTCATTTTTGTTTACAGTGCAGATGAGGAAGGTCGTACTCTTCTGAGCAGATTTCAGTCATTGGCAGAGGGGAAAGATATTAATATTAAGGTGGGTAAAAGAAGATTTCCTTACTCTGTCAAATAACAATAACGCAATGATCTTTTGTTCATTTCAAATAATAGAACTTGCACTGATTGGTTTGTCAGTCTAAATAAGTAAATTTTAAAGACATTTTATATGAAAAGGGAGGTGAAAAAGGATCACATCACATACATATTATGCAATCAATGCAGATATCATTTGAAATTTTTTGAAAAAGAAAAAAAAAATGAATAAAACATGATCGTATCATCATTAATATTAATTTGATATTGAAAGTTTTCCACTTAAGTATGACATTGAGACTTTTCACTTTGTGTTTTCTAATACATCTCCAGATTGACCCTTCAGTGAAATATTTGCCAGGTGAGAAGAATTACACTCATGTCCTGGAACCTATCCTGAAGTGCACATCACGGGTCATTCTGCTTGCAGCCAGGTGAGTCAATCTAGTATTTAGGTATCTTTCTGTTTTTCAAAATATCTCAATTTTTTCCATTTATTCACCCAGCCTTGTATAATCCATCCATACATCTTATTACTCATTTGTTATATCTTTCACTTTTTCCTTTTGTTCTTAATTTTTTTTCATTCCAAATTTGACTGTCATTTTTCCTCTTCACTTGTCTCTTCCCTGCTTCAACAATAGTGCATTGCCTCAGTATAAGGTTTGTTTTATACTATATTAAGATTATGGGGTAGGAGCAATATGGGTTGTACTGTGACTAAAAGTCTCGTCACTTCTCCTTGTTTCTTAGCACTGAAGATGCAGAGATAATCTTTGGTGATGCCGAGAGACTGGGCATGACAGGTCAAGACTGGGCCTGGATTGTGACGGAACAGGCACTAGATGCCGACAACATTCCTATTGGTGAGGGCAAAAGAGACAGAGAGAGGAAAGGGTGGGGGGTGTCATTTAAGGATAAAAGGGTAGGAGGAGGAACTGGTAAAGGAAAATTAAGTTAAAACAAGACTTGCTCCCATATCAAATACGTGGTTTATGTGCTCTGTATTTTTGCTTTTTCAAATTCTAACTTTATGGTGATATGTCCTTCCCCTGTGCATGCCTTTAAAAACATTTCTGGAGTGGGAAAGGAAAGAATTGTATCGAAATATTAATAAATTGTTCAACTATGACAATGTAAGGGGTGAATGAAATGTATAGATTTTGTTGTTCATACTTTTTACTTAAATATGTTGTGAACTATTTGAAAAAAAATAATTTTGAAGGCATGCTGGGAGTTCACCTAGTGGATGGCACCAATGAGATTAAACACATCCGTGATGCAGTCAAGGTCATTGGGCAGACCTTCACAAACCTGCTAGCCAATGGTAAACTGAGTGACCCACCACTGGAGTGTAAAGATCTACAAACTTGGGATGATGGAGAAATCGTATACAGGTGAGTTTTGATCATTTAATTTTCTGACATTTCTAACTTCCTGGAATTATGGGACTTGACTCAGAATTTAACCAAAAAGTGACTTGCTCTCTGCAATTCTGCATTTATATTACAAAATAAAAAATACCACCTTTTTTTGATTAACTTTCTGAGCCCTCATCTCCTGAAACTTCCAAACCCCCATGCCTGAGCTCCTGAACCTAAAATCTCATTTTTGACTTTGCCATGAGAATTACTAAAAAATCTATTTAATACACTGCACATATTTAGTAAAACATTGGCTTACCTTGAAAACATTAAATCAACACCAATCTTCCTACTTTTCATGCCAGTCTCTTTTGGTGCAAAGATGTACATGATAAACAGTTCATAATGGTCTTTACAATCCTATATGGATTGTGCTTGTTTGTTACACCTGTGTATTTTCTTTTATATCTGGCATGCTTTTCACTACATACAACACAGACATGATCATTGTTGGAGTCCAGTTTTATTTCTGGATGCTGATGTTAGTCAGGTATGGCTTTGTTCTTTGCAAATAGCTAAGCGAGCAGAGATGCGAGTTTCCTACCAATAGGAGACATAATGCTTGCATGTGCTATGTGAATTTAGCCATTACTCTTGTTCTTTGGTAAGCTGTTTGTATTACAAAAGCACTGAAATAGCACATTTCATTGAAAAAAATTCACAAAGAAGCGTCTGGCCAACGATAATGCCTTCCAGTGTGACATAGCCTTGTCATCTGATCAGTGTGATCACAGCCTCCCATGTAGTGGTTGTAATATTTGAGAAGCTTATGGATATTTCTGTCTGCGCACCATCTCTGTCTCTTCTCAAAGCAGTCCCTACTTGTTGGGCATCATGACTGTTGGAAATAAAGTAAAGTGGTTTCCAATCTTGCCACACCATACATGTGAGACTTGCACTTTATTTTTAATCTCGATACTTTGATTTTCTAAAGGTAGGTACATCTGAATGTTACTCTGAAATCTAGTCAGCAATGGTGATTTAAACATATTTACGAATAACTGTTCTTATTCTATCTATTCATCGGAACTGAGGCTTTTAGAACTTAAAAAAATTTCAACCTTAGATCTAGCACTTAGAGGAATTCCATATTCAGGGATTCAGTCACAACTCACAAATTATTTCATCAATAAAAAAAAAGTTCTGGACCAGTAAAATTATGAAGTCAAAATATGGATGAAGAAAAGACTCGTTGACTCGATCACTGAGATCAAATCAAAATATGAAAGTAAAGAAGTAGAACTTCCCAATGCTTTATGCTTTATGCTCAGTAAGTCAAAAGCATATCTATACAAAGTTTTCCATGTAGAGAGATGAGCAGTTTTTATCTCTCCCCCACCTCATGCAAAAGCGCAACTCGACTCATGTAGTGGGACTGCTACACATGTGTTCAAGCTGCATGTTGTTGGTTTGTGCAAGAGTTATATATGATCAAAAGTAAAAATACCAGTTCTGCAGGCACCGATCATAGGAAATTCTTAGGTGGTCAGCATTTGTTGTGGGTTTTGTCGCAAATGAGTTAATGACCATCTTTATAAAGAAACAGCAAAGGTTTAGGAATGGTTTGCACAAGGGAGGATATAGTTGATTGTTACTAGAGATGATGGACATAAAACTAGCATTGCTCAATTCTGTTCTGTTTTTAGAGAAGCCCCATGTTTTGGCAGTTAAACTTAGGGGTAATGTTCAAGCAACATGTGACAAGCATTGTTGTACACCAAGGTAAATAAAGGCAGCTGAGATCTGAATACTACAGATTTGACTGTGACGCAAACCTACATTTTAATGTTGACGATAATGGATTTTCTGAGCAGGCTATGCAGTTGGATGGGACAGATATAATCTTGAAGACAATGATTTGAAGTAAAAAAATATCACTTGCTATGCTGTATAATGAATACACTTTTGACCAGCCCACAAAAATATTTAAGGAAGACTTGCAGAGTTCACAAGAGATTTGATTGTAGTAATATTGACTTTTTGACTTCCCAGAGCACTGATCAACACCACCCTGTCAGGAGAAACGGGTCAGGTGAGATTCAATTCCGAAGGAGACAGGCTAGACCCAATGTATGACATCATGAACATAGACAGCAGAAGAATGCCTATGCCTGTTGGACTCTTTGGTCATAGAGAGAAGGTGAGTGTAGGGAGTGAGTCCTGCAGGAGTGGTGCCCCTTGTAATCTACAAGCCTTTATCTGATTAAAAGAAAAGGGTTGGTCTAGGAAATCTTGGGCTAATTGCCATAATTTCTGTTTTTCAAACCTGCACCCAAATTCAAAATTTAAACAATGAGACTAAAGAATTCAACATTTGGGAGTGAGATTTATAAAAAAATGGTAAGAAATTTTTTAATCCTTCAAAAAAACTAGCCAAACCCATTGCTGATTTTTTTATTATTTCACTTACAGATATTCTCATGAAAACAAAAGTTGCGCACCAAACATTAAATGTTGTTTTTTCCCTTATCTTTGACTTGCGGCGTACAAAGTTCCAAAACATTATTATTATTAAAATATCTTACTGCAAATTTTGTTTCGTATGCTTCATAAGGTTTAAATAGGGTTATAAAATGTTGTTTTGTAAATCCATAAAACAACTTTGGGATTTTAAAATATGTCCACATAAAATGACATGTTTTAGAGTAACATATCTATATTTTTGTGGATTTTATTGACACCCCACAAAAATTTATATAGGCATTACACGTTTGAGCTTAGCTCCATTATAATAAGATTTTACAAAACCTGTGTCTTCACTCTACATTAACTCCCTACAATAGCGCTAACTTTAATTTTTTAATTCAGTTCCCTTCTGTGTGACTTCAATTGATGTCAGAATAAAAGAGTCCTGAGCATTCACAAACAGATACCAGATACATATCGCATGCTATCATAGCTATCTGCTACAGATATTTTTCATGAGACGTCAAATAGACAGAAACTATTTCAATAAGAAAAACTATTCCAAATTTGAAATGTGATAACATTAATTGTGGATGGTTTGCATTTAAAGAGAGTAAGTTATTATTATTATTATTATTATTATTATTATTATTATTGTCATGATCCACAGTCTCTGTAACTATTTAGTTTGTGTATCACTTGGAGTTAAATCATTTCATACTTAGATCAAGGGTTAAAAAGAAAGATCAAAAAGAAAACAAAAGAAGATTCCCTGAGTTGTTATTCACAACTTTTATTTTAATTTTCTTAGGTAGGTTAGGGTCGTGCAGAAAGGAACACGAACAAAGTGACAGTGAAGCTCAAAGCTCACCAATGAATAGCACTCAGTTGGTGATTGCTGGACGCTCAGGTAGCGTTTTAGCTTCAGTTGCAGTTCAAACGCCTTTATAGAAAGGTCTCCAAATTATTGGAGCATAGACAGCTGGTTATCAAGAGCAGTCCTTGAACCGACTGAAAGTTAAACCACCTTTAAAAGGCAGTCCTGGAATGGGCTGAAAACCAAACTACGTTTTAAAGGAATCCTGGAGTGGACTGAAATTGTATTAGTACCTAAGTACCATCCTTGAACAGAACGGAAATAAAATTTTTATCTAAACAGGAGTGGACTGAGCTGTGTTTAATTATATTATATCTATTGTATGTGAAAAATAATTGGAGCTTGGCCCAAAAAGAGATTGCAGCAGTCATCGGTTTTTACTGAGCATATTGCTCTCATTTCGTCCACACTTTTAACTCCACACCATCCTATTCCTAAATATATTCCTCCCC